>OX457046.1:42174866-42267366 GCA_949752735.1 Lumbricus terrestris | reverse complement strand
ACCCTAGGGCTTACGGCTATAGGCTAATTAAAAGACAGTTAGGCCTACGGAGTTCAAATTTGTCAATCCTGCTCTTCGGAAGCTCTTCTAGCTCCTCTGACAGTTAAAAAGTTTGATCAGCACAATGTTTTGCTTTAACTATGTTATAAACGGTCACTTAAACCAGCCTCACTTCGTCACCTATAGACTCTAGAGTTACTGATTGCTATCTGCATTCGCCATTTCATTTTGTCATGACGCGTTATTCCAATTGTCAGTTTCAGTTTCATTAAACCATCATCTACAAAAAGTCGATAAATCAACAAGTCCCATATAAATTGACAAAGAATTCGGGGCTACCTCGATGAGGAGCAAACAAACTATAGCTTCGGTGGCGATCCAAGCAATTGATGAATTCAAACAATCCTTTAATTAATTAAGAAACTACAAACGGTTATCATTTTCATTTCAAGCCACATTTAATAAGGAAGGAATAATGCTTCGATGCTTCGTGTCCCAGGTAGCCTATAATGTACATGTATGCTTCTATTCTAATAGGCCAGAACAGATTCGAGTGGATATACATTGTGAAGAGGGCATCGGACACCCACGTGGGCATTGAGGCTACGGTTGTTGTTGTTGTTGATGATGATGATGATGATGATGATGATGATGATGATGATGATGATGATGATGATGATGAAGATGATGATGATGATGAAGATGATGATGATGATGATGATACGGTTGCTGTTGTTGTTGTTGATGATGATGATGATGATGATGATGATGATGATGATGATGATGATGATGATGATGATGATGATGATGATACGGTTGCTGTTGTTGTTGTTGTTGATGATGATGATGATGATGATGATGATGATGATGATGATGATGATGATGATGATGACGATGCTTTGTGTCGTTCTTGGAGGTCCAAGTCAGACTCCAGCGCCATCTGGTGGTGTTGTCCGATAGACACGACAGTGAGAACGACACCACTGGAGAGTGCAGCTGCACTACATGTAGCTGGCGTGCATTGGTATCTGCATGCGTGGTGCTTAACCGTGTGACCAGAATGTTGATTGCACGACACTCCGCATTATACAGGGTGGTCAAGCATAAAATTTAATGTCCCGACTTTGCACGCGTATAACTTCGCCAATTTTTAACATTTGTTTCTGCATCAAATTAAAGATA
Organism: Lumbricus terrestris; assembly: GCA_949752735.1. Lineage (NCBI taxonomy): Eukaryota > Metazoa > Annelida > Clitellata > Crassiclitellata > Lumbricidae > Lumbricus > Lumbricus terrestris. The sequence continues at coordinate 42,266,184 of OX457046.1, read as the reverse complement.
TTTCAAAGTCGGGACATTTATGCTGGGCCACCCTGTATTACTTACACGAACTGATACATCGCAGTATGATTACAGCATCCTGGTTCTTTGGCTATTAAGTAGGCTACGTGGATAGCTAACCCCATCTTCCTTTGGGTGCTGGCTATCTGCGTCTCAGATTCACATTTTGGTGTGACCTTGCTCGCGTAAGAAATTTATGCAATAATAATAGGCCTAATATTGTATGAAGTGATGTATACAATTATGACAGTTTCTTGTGCACCTAGCAAGAAAGTTGCCAGAAAGACCGACGGAGGTAGTAAGGCGATTCAGGAAAACAATTATCATGATCCACTGTATCGAATGCAGTAGCCTATACTTACATCAAGCAGTGCCAAGGGGTAACATGTGACTTGTCAATGGCCCTATAAAACTCTGAATGAAGGCGTAGAGGTGAGGTCTACGTAGAGTGACCTTTTCGGGACCCTGATTAGTATGTTGGCAGGAGGTTATTGCTGTCAAGGTAGAGGGTGAGTTGAACAGGTAGAACCATTCAATAATTCTAGATAAAAATGTTGCATTAGCTATTGGTCTAAATTTTTTGGCTCAACCACGTCAAGACCCTCACACTTGAATACTTTGATCAAGATTGATCTTCTCGGTGATGTAGGAGGGAACCACTGCTGAGTAGGCTACTGTTAAGAATTGAAGCAAGGTATCCACGAATTCCTAAAGGATGAATGTTAGAAGCGAGTCCAATTCGGCGACTATCACCAGCACTTTTAAGAATGGTGTTGACAGGACACCACCGTCACAATAGAAGTTACGCCTACGAGAATGACACGTCTGGTCTATAGAACCATCGCTCAATATGGGCGAAATTGTCATTTGAATCGTGACTAATGTTGCACAGTAATCGACATTCTTACCCTACGGCAATCGTTGCTTGCATACCACCTTTGACCTAGTCTTTCGGACACCATTTTTGACTCAACGAAGCGCTCGTGAATAAGCTGGTGACCCGCGCTTGGCTTTCGAGTGGCGCTATAAAAGTTTGGAGATTACGATCACGATTACGGTTACAGAGAAAGAACTTGCTTCGGAATTTCGGGTTGAAACAAGTCAATTTGATGTATAAATATAAAACCACACGCGCTATATGAATCCTTAAGCACAGGCACGACAGTAGGCCTACATTGCAGGAATATTTGCGCATTACTGCGCATTTGCCAAGTATTAAACCCAGCTGGCACACAGACATTATAAATAACCAGGTTAAACAGAGTGGTGAAGTGCTGCCTTAGTACAATATATTGTATGACAGCTAGGGCCTGATCGGCCTTCATTAAACAGTTAGTTTCCTCGTTATCGACCCGTGTCGACTCGGACTAGTCCCTCCCTACGCTCAGCGGGTTGGGGAGGAGGGTGCTTTAAGTCCTATTTAGTATTTACTCGTACCTCCCTCAATCAAAGTCGTGCTTTCTGTGGTTGGCCCTGCGATATCGAATGGCCTGCGTCTTGAGTTGCGCCTGTTCCCAATGTTACTCTCTGACGCATTCTTATAGGTCCAATAATCACTTGAAAACTGCACTGTTATGTCGTGCTGGAGCCGTAAGCACCTGTGAGTAGTTTCCTTGAAGAGGTGCTATATAGATACTTAAATGAATGAGTGAATATTTCATATAAGAACATCACACGTCATGCAAACAGACGATTGCTGTAGATTTAGACAAGAGTTTGTCTTTGATTGCTTGGCGCACATTCGCTGACTTCTCTTTCTTCTCTCATATATATGTAGGTCGGCTCTTCTTCTTCAACCTGTAAGATAGAGCCGAATAGAGTTTAGATATGTCCCAGTCTGTGAAAATTCATAGTGTAGAAAATAATTCTATAATATTATTATATTAAATTCCATATTTCTACAGATAAGCTTACACACCAAAGGCAGATAAAGAATGGAAGAACCAGATGGAAAAGTGCAGTCCCATAAGCTATAGTTGAAATGCAGTATGGATTTGAAATGTAAGTGATTCCATTTTCTTGGATTCGGCATATGAGGCCGGATGGACTCTCTAACGACGTATCATCTTCCCACCGACAGTGTAAAATTACTGTACCCATTAAGGTTATAGCTCAGTAGGCATTTACGGTAGCCTATAAATGCCAATGGCAATTGTTCCGGACGTATTTGTGTTTCCTACATGTACCTCAGACAAAATTTGACTTGGCCAAAGCAGAGTCTGCTTCTAGTATCTACTTCTATTTGACTACAATAATTAATCAACGATTTGCTTACTAATGGAGATTCTGCTCCAAGAATCGGACAATTGACTTCTGAGGGTTGGAGATACGAATGACTCGTCTCATAATCCTGATGCTGCGCAACGCCGTGTGCCAAAGAGGAAACTATTATGGCTACAACATAAATTATTATGTAAGTTAATGAAACCCCATTACATAATAATAATAATAATAATAATAATAATAATAATAATAATAATAATAATAATAATAATAATAATATTAATAATAATAATAATAATAATCATCATCATCATCATCATCATAATAATAATAATAATAATAATAATAATAATAATAATAATAATAATAATAATAATAATAATAATAATAATAATAATAATAATAACAATAATAATAATAATTATAATAATAATATCATTATTTCAAGACTCTTCTGACACACAGAGGCGGCGGCAGGGCGGCGCCGCCATAGGTCACATGTTTTACCATTTACCTGTCTGTTGACCAGCCAAAAATTGTTTTGGATATTAATGACTTCTTCGCATAATATTGTAGCTTCTCCGACTCGTTAAATAACTCCCATCACCCTGACGCGACCTGTTGAAAGTGTACAGCTGGTGTCACGGGATATTCTATCCCCCCTAAAGATATCCGAAGGATGGATTAATTAATATATTCCCCGGATGGAATATACCAGAATAGACTATAATATTATGGGGGAAAACAATCCTATCCCATTTATTGAAAAATGCGTATAATTGAAAATAATATGCTGTAATCAAAATTTAAAGTGACTCTGATTGTTTTAAGTGTCCTAAGGCTTAGAAGTCTTGGCGTGAAAATTAAATTAGAATTATTAGGCACTCTGGGTGAAGAAAATGATAATTCTGAACTGGTTTCCTATTGGAACAAAACATTCAAGCTCAGAAAGATTCGAACGTTCACATGAAACTAGGATTCAAAATATTTAACATATGTTGATAAAATTATTCTTATGTTTGTGTTTAATTAAGAGAAGGTGCCTCCGTCCATCAGTTACACATTACACAGCAATGATTGTGTCGTTAGCGATATTTTTGCAGATCCAATGAGTCCTACAATAACAAACTTTTAATCTTGCTTTAAACTTTGAGTTTAACTTTTAAAATGTAATTAATTGAGAAAAAAATACGTTAAATGCTATTATTAGGGATAAGTTTCAATTAATAAAACAAATTCATCATTATGAATAGCCTTATAATAGTTATAATAGTCTTTGTTCTAGTTGCCGATAGTTCGCTATTGTTTGCGCTCGCTATTGAAGTTAGCGGTCCGCGAGCTTCGACAACAATTTATTGCCAATCAGTGGTCTGTAGAAGTTTGAGGACCACTGCTTTAAGTCATCGTTGCACGGTATGTTAAATAGACAGTGACTACGACATCGTGTCTTACTCCTGTCTTTGATAACCCATAACCCTCTTACCGGACGACTCATTAACTGGCCTTGTATGAAACTTGAGGAACCGGAGTCTGACCAATATGGCAAAGGCAACAGTTGCTAATAGCATGGCGGCAAGAAGTCCGATTCCAATGCCAATTCCAAGGCGATCTTCCGAAACAACAGGTCTAGTGGGAGATAAATCGTCTTTAAATTCTAAAGCATAAATTGCATGTGAACTGATGAAAATTTCCAGCATGTAGTCAATAAGTTTTATGAACAGACACTCAGACAGTTTGCGATTTCGAATATGATTAAGACAACAACCAGACATTAAAACGAGTAAAAGAAACTGATGAAAGTTTAACTTTTGTGTTTTGCTCAGACATCTTACTGTGTGAAGTTGGTTTTTGTTCACATTGGATGGCCGTATTCGTGGAGGAAAAATGATAGTTTCGAAACTTTTTCAGTATGGCCTATGTTACATCAAATAAACTTAGCACATATTCTTCATTTTTTTTTTAACTTTTCATAGTTCTTACACAGTTACACTTCGATTTTGAAATAAAATAATTAGTCATTGTGCTTGTTGATTCATTTTTGTTGAACACTGGACAACATTTTCAATGCTTATACACACTGGAATCCCATCAACTTAATCTGCATTTAAATTCATAACTAATGAAGCGAATGCCTATAATCGACACGAATCTAGCTAATGATCGCGAAAACCCATGCCTTAATCAGTTCAGCTTACAAAAGACAAGAACGCTGAGACAGTGAACGTTGTTGGTGATTGGCCGAGGACTGACCATCCGATAAGGCGTATATAAAGGCTAAAACACATGCATAATAATTATCTCATCGAGAATTCGAGATCAGAAATGTCAGTTGGAAAATTGTTGCACTTCGTTGGAAAAGAAATTGCTGCTCTGAGTGTGGGTCCTAGAATCAGAATATATGACTCTAACAGACTATGTTGTAACTTTCTATTTGCAATGAGAATTTTTATAAACGTTGAATAAGCAAAGAGTCTTCTTAGGGCATAACTGCACCTGTCCTGTTAGGCTGGATCTCACGATCAAATGTTTTGCCTCTCACAACATTCGTTGCAAGACATCTGTACCGCTTGGAAGAAGCATTGGTCATAGTAAATTGACTGCCAAACTGATCCTGAATATTCCTCCAAGCTCCACAGTTTTCCATTTCCTGCCATTTAATGGTTGGTAATGGATGTCCTATTGCCTTGCAAATGATGACGGTTCCAGGAGGATAATTAGAAAGCGATGGCGACAGAGTAACATTCGAAACAGAATCTGAAACACATTTTTAGACATAGAAGGTACTTGAAATAAAAACTTTTATAGTGCTTTTTCAAAAGAAACACAGCAAAGTCTCATAATCTGACTATTTGTATTAAGTATTTTTGTAAACGGCGAATAAGCAGGAATGCAGGAGACTGGTATTCAAGCGCTTGGAGCAGAGGCAGACAAGTCCTATGATGAATAGTTCGTGCTACCTAGTCTACTTTAAAAGGATTGGCCGCCCACAGGAAAATTTATACACCAGGCTGTGAAATTACGTGTCGGTGAAAAACCAAGTCACCTTGTGCTGAAAAAAGAGATGGGGAATGACCGAGACGGAAAATTTCGTAAGCTTGCCACACAGCTGTAGGCTATTCGCGCAGGTATCAGGGTCTCATTTCTGATCCAACTGCGAACATTGATGCATATAAATCTTCCGAAACATTTCAGAAGGTTCATCAAACGCATTCTACTGGCAATCTGCATAAAATTAAGAGCAATGATCATACTCTTTGGACTTTAAGATAATGAAGAGTATACTAACAGAGAACTTTGATGGCAGATGTCGCGCAAATTGCATTTGGAATGTTGCTGCTAGCCAAGCCTCCAATCGGTATTCCATTCTCATGAGTTTCAAATGCAAACGAAGTTGTGCAAGTGAATGATGGAACCTCAGGTGCAGAAGCAATAATACTGTACTGTCGACTTATGGTGTTTCCAACTTTTACAGCAGCCGGAGCATCTTCTACTCCTTTCCAGATCATCGAAGCGTTGATTGTCCCATTGTATGTAACTTCACATGTCAACTGCATTCTATCCCCTGCTACTGAGCTCCCCTCAAAAGCATTTATCGCACATTTTGGCTGAGTCTCTACAATGACACGGAATAATAATACTGAAATAATTAAAAAATCATAACGTGCTCACAAAACTTTTCAAGTCATAAATCCCAGTGACCAAGTTTTAAAGCTATAGGCCTAATTCAAAATGTTATACATGTAATAAATAATTCAGTGTTTCTCCAGATTTCTTATCTCGGGAGTGAAAGACATTACCATCCACTTTTAGAACATTACAGCACCGATGTTCAGTCAAGTGAAATAATGAAATGTGTACTTGTTGCATCAACAAACATAAGATTCGGTGTGTTTCAGGGCTGTTTTAAAGCAATTTATAGAACTGCACAACCCCTTCTTTCCTTTCCCATTTTCCATGATATGTAACTTCCAATCGGAGGACAATGGCCTTTTTGCTAGTTTAAACTGTACAGAAGTAGACCTGGGAGTGACTTTGGTCAGCTAATCTGACCCCACTTGACCCTAAAGTGACTTGAGGTCGACTTGAAGTCGACTTCTCGGCGTTAAAACGACTTGACCCGACTTGGCAGAAAAACAACCGACTTCCGACTTTAATTCGACTTCTGACATGGTAATAGCCATTAGGGCTATGTACGGCTACTAATGCAAGAAGTCAAGCCAATTTTCCTGCAAGCATTAATTTCATATAGGCCTAGGCTACCAATGAGTAATGAGGACTCAACACTTAATTGATGCATGAATTAGATTTAGTTAAAGTGTTATTAAGCCCTGTTCAAGCTGTTTGTGTTTCAGTTTGAATAGTTTTGTGATGCTTTTGCCATCTAGTAACCTAGACAATGCGACGGCAAATTATTGGGCCTATGAATTTTAGCCTGTCCATTTCTGTGATTGTTCAGATTACACTCATTATTATTTTTTTAATATTAACATTAAATAAATTTGTAAAAAGCGCAAGGTCTAAGATAAAATAGCGGACCTACATTGTTGCACTGAATGGCGTGTCTTGATGAGCCTAATTTGTAATTCTGTTTTCATAATTATTTGGCCACTAACATCATTTCGCAACTTAGCATAATTATAGCATTGCAAGCGCATCATCCTACAGTAGGCTACTACAGCTACTAGGCCTACTCACTGACAGTAAAGTCTTTCACTGTCCAATTGGCCCTACAATAGTTTTTCCGACCGCAGACAACTGCAGGTGCAGCGCTCCAAAGTAGCGCCAAACTATCGATTTATTATAATAGGCCTTGTAGATCCAGCTATCTTTGCGCCGAATTCACTGACCACTAGAACTTCACTGATGGCTTGATAAGCACACGTGCTAATTTATTAGTAACATTTTGTTTCACCATATTAATTAAGCGCATGCCTAAGTGACGTTTAAGCAAAGAAATACAAATTATATGAATAGATCGGCAGACGGCAGTCTGCACGACAATAATCAGTAGCCTAGCCTAAGTCTCTGTTTAGCAAAGGCCTCATTCGTTCTTGTAAACACAATTATTATAGGCAACAAAAGCTGCTTAAATGTTGTCACAATCATTGGTTTGAAGTGACAAATTTAACTATGTTAGTGTCTCAAGTCGGTTTAAGTCGACTTGAGGTAAAAACTACTTAAAGTGACTTCTATCTACAAAATTCGACTGGGGGTCAGTTGCGGTGAGCAGAAACGACCCGACCCGACTTGGGATGACCAAGTCGACTGGGGTCGACTTATTGGGGTCGACTCCCAGGTCTATACAGAAGTGCTTCTACAACTTCACAAATCCATTTGGAACTGCGCATTTTGTGTACAACTACACGTAAAAAAACTCTGGTGTGCACATGCATAGCCTACATACATGTACAGTTGGAGTGCTAATTATGAGAGTTGGGCTCAACAGAAAATTCGGTACTATCTAAAAATAGAAATTTTGACAATGATATTACTTAGCCTATTTGAAATAATAAATCACTCACCCAATATAATAAGATGAGCAGTTTTTGTAACTTGACTTGATGAAATGATAGCTGAACAAATAAATCGTCCGGCGTCTTTCAGTTGAACGTTTCTTATAACCAAATCACATGCGGATGAATTGTCGACACTGTAGCGATCTCTGTCAACAACGTCCAGTATTGTTCCTGGACCTTTGAAGATAGTAATCGGACTTGCACCACGCACATATTTCTGCCAGTCAATTCCGTAACAGTTTCTAGATGGAGATGAGCATTTCAAGGTCACAGTTGAGCCAACAACGCTCGCTGTGTTCTCAGGTCCTTCAAGCTGACTATCATGTGCACCTAAAATCAAGTCAGAGGACTATAGATTTGCGCAATACTTTACAAATTTGCGACCATTTTAAGTGGGCCTAACATTGCACACGCGATAAAGTCATTGAATAGACCTAATAAGTGGTGAAGTTGTGAAGAACAATATTGTATTTCAGAATGGCAAATAATATGGGTCAACAAAGTTTTGTAGATGAAATATAGATTAGTTTTGTATTTGGGTGTTTCTTTTACATAGCTCATTAAATAAACCAATTGCGAAAGCAACTACTATAACGAGACACTGCAACCTTGTTTGTTGTCAAACCATGCAGTAAGCGCAACCTCGTTCCATTCTAAGTCTCATTTGAATCCTTAGCACATATTTTCGACCGACGACCACTGCATTTTTTGTTTGTCATGTTGGTTTCAGGTTGCAAAAGGAATGAAAGAATGAATGATATGGATGGTGATGTAGGCTACTTGCCTGTAACCTATAATGAGAATGGCGTCACGAGATGTTCCATCCTCTGAGAATTAATCGAACTTCGTGTAGTCTATGACAGGCTTGTATAATATTACTATCTAGGGTACCCGGCGTTGCCCGGGAATTTTAGGATTCGCCGCGTTCCGGGTCACTCCTATTCCCTCCATCCCCTCCACCACTGCCTCCATCATTCCACTCCCTACTTCCCTATGTCCCTCCCATCCCACTCTCCTCCCTCACCCATCCTACCTTCCCCTCCTGCCGCTCCCCTTCTTCCACCTCCCTCCGTCTCACCCCTACCCTCCCTCCCCCTTCCTCCACATCTCCACTTGCGTCCCACTCCGCTCACCCCTCCGTTCCCCTTCCCTCCATCTCACCCCTCTCCTTCCCTCCCTCTCTCCCCTCCCTCCTTTTCCCTCTTCCCTCCCTCCCACTCCTTCCCCCTCCCTGCCTCCCCCTCCCTCCTTCCCCCTCTTCCCTCCAGCCACCCCTCCCCCAGTCCCCACTCCCTCCCTCGTCCCTTCCCCATCCCTCCCCTCTCACCCCATTCACCTCCTTCCCTCCGTCCCTCCCCCACGCCACCACACCTCACCACACCCACCAAACCCCACCGCAATCCGACCTCCACCCATACGCAACCAGTGAAATTTTGGTTTTCCGCAAAATTTCTCTTCCTCCACTCTCCCCCCCCACCACACCCCCGCCACACCCAAACACATTCCGACCTCCAGCGGTACGCCAACCGTGAAATTTGGTTTTTCGGGGAAAATTTTCTCTACCAAAATTTTTTATCCCTCAACAGTACCCTGCCCCCACCCGGTCCTGCAAGCCGAGGTGTGTTGGATGGAGGCTAGGTGGCCCGTGTAAAAATCTGTTTACATGTAGCTGTAACGTTTCAGGTGAATAAGTGCTAAAATATGCATGGCAACGGCTGAAAAATAGGACAAATGAGGATTCTTGCCATCCCCACCTGGCTCCATGGCGGCAGAGATTCGCGAACCCCCTATAACCTGGCCCGGGTCGACCCCTCGGAGGGATTGAAATCGACTGCTTCAAAAATGTGGCCGTGTTCATCTAATACTCAAACAAACACACAGACTTACTGAAATAGCATAGGCCTGCATGTATATACAGATGTCTTTAACGATATGATAATTTATCGGTCAATAATTCTCAGCAGTTGACTCTAATTAAATTATTATTATGGTTTTATAGTGTCTGTTTCTATTGCATCATACTGCTGACATGCAACAAATGTGCTTATTATGTTTCAGCAAACAGTCGCGTAAATTTTTTATGTCGATCAGATCTGAATCCTGTTGTCTCAATAGAGCTACTTTTAACTGCTGGCCTTGTGTGCCCTTGTGACATGTAGGGCCCAGTGCCGATTTAAGGCTTAGGCACGCGAGGCACACGCACAGGGCTCTGCGCAATTGTACACCGCGTCAATGATAACTGAACAGTTGTTGTTGTTATTATTATTAGTTCCAACGATTCCGCAAAGTAAGAACAGTGGGCCTAATACATTTCAAATCAAATGTCTGCATTTTGATTATATAGGCTATTATTGGTAATATTCCTAGAGCACTATATAAGTTTTTTTTACTTAAATGAATCTACAATTTTAACGCGTGGGCGCCCAGCTATTTGCACATAGACCAATAATTTTGTTCTTTTGTGGTTTTCGGTTTACAACACTATAAAATAAGTTAAATGCATTTAAAACGCTAAAATACACGTTTATCTAAATTAATATAATGTTTTATGTCTTGATAAGTTAGTGTTAATTTTTAGTATGATATCCATCTAAGCTCTGCCTAGAATCTAGCCTTTTTCTAAATTGTTTCAAATTTTAAGTTGCAAGGAAAGCTTAATCAAAGTCTCACGGTTAATCGATGATTTTCGTCCTCACAGAAGGGCCTGTTCGGTAGTAACTTTGTAAACTAACTTAACTCAGCAAAATTTTAAACTGCTCTCACTTAATTTTCACTTCCTGAGTTAAGTTGTTTTCGATAGATTCTGCCCTCTTTTATGCAGATTGTGATATTCGGTTGGTTATCACCTATTTGCTAACAGTAGTTGTAGTCTGCATTCTTAATAAAACTGGTTCATTTGAATGCTGACCAAAATAATCGAATATAAATAAATAAATCAATCTATATTATAATTCCGAAATTCCATATGTTTGTTTGTTTGTTTATTTATTTGTACGCTTTTACTCTCCCCTGCAGAATAGGCTCGGAAATGAAACAGCGACGGTTTAAAACAATTATTGATATCGATTCTTACCCAAATTATAAGGTCATCGCAACTATTTTCAGGTTTTAACTCACTTTAAAACAAGAAATATTTGCGTTTTAAGACAGATTTCACCAATAAATGATAACGCTGGCACTTTGGCGAAGAGTCTACTCCGCATGACGTCATACCCGTCCAGTAATAATATCCGTAGCGCCCCGCAGGGACGGGTTACGTTTGGCTTTTTGGAGAAGCGAGGTGGGGTGGAGGGTTGGCGAAAACCCGAAATTTAGCAGTCAACGATGGGTACCAGAGTGGGGAAGTGTTTAAAACCCGAAATTTCACTTTAGAACTCGAGTTATTAGCGTTTTAAGACAGAAGCGTTTTAAAACAGATTTCATCGCTCACGCGTTGGTAAACAGTATCGAGCTTCAGTAAAAGAGTCTACAGCCCGAATGACGTCATACAAGCCCAGTAATAATTTCCCTAGCGGGGCGTGTTACGTTTGGCTTTTTGGGGAAGCGGGGTGGGGTAGAGGGTTGGCGAAAACTCGAAATTTAGCGGTCAACGTTGGGTACCATAGGGGAGTGGTGTTTAAAACCCTAAATTTCCCGGGCAACGCCGGGTTACACATCTAGTCAATAAATAATTATATCAATTTTTTTATTTTGAAGTAAGCTTAGGCCTACTATGCTGACACAGACACAACTTAAACAGACAACACTGTTCCGGTGATTAACGGAGACAGTCACAACGCAAGGAAAACATAAAAGGCCTATTATTAAGACTTAAGTTGATATGCTTAAGCAGGATACGCGAGTTGAAATTATGGCGATCTTTAATAGGTAATAAGAAGACAGTCATGTGGTCTAGCTCTAATAGGTTATATCCGTTACTAAAAGATGAGGGAGTAAAGACCGAAGGGCATCCTCAGGATCATTGTTGATGACTTTAAAATGTCTGTCGTCAGACACTTCGACCTATTGGGTTACCATTGACATAGACTCCGGCATAAACCACAGCGGATCATTTGCTTGACGAAGGTTCAATCTTATGACGAAGCTGAACAGTAAATTGTTTGCAGAATTCAATCCTCAAGATATTATCCAGCACAAACTAACTTCAGAATATGGGCACCTAAAATACGCATAGGCTTACACGGTGTCATTTGCAAATAGCATCAGTGACATCCATGTTATTAATTATAGCATAATCTATGACATGATGAAGAAGGAGTATAATCTGGAATCAATGTGTTACGTTGCAATAAGAATGTTTTTGTCATTGTTGGGGACTTCTAAGAAGTCTATGAGAGGATATTATTTGATAGACCGAAACAGTGAATAGATTTCGACCTGCACAATTGTAGCTCATTTAATTGAAACTTCTAGTTATGGCAGCTTCATTTTATCCTGATGTTTATCCTACACATAGGCTGTTGTTTGGACTATAATTGCGTTAATGACGCGTCATTACAAACTAGCCTACTTCGTTGTCAATCAGTATGGCCTAATCAAAGGTTTCGGTCCATCTGGGTCTGCCCTTCTTGCAATGTAATGTAATGTAGGCCTAATTCAGACAATTTATATAGCATCGTCAGTAGCAAGCCACTTCTAGGATGCTTTTCACGCATAATGTCAACTGCCAGAGTAAATGTCATGAGCTCGAGAGCAAGTGGAGCTACAATAATTTATTGTTTTTTAAAAGCAGATTCAGTTTTGATTTCCTGGATAGGCCTAGTTGATGGAAGACTGTTCCAGGCGCGTGGGCATTGAATCCCTTAAACGTACACTGAATAATTAAACAGTATTTGGAATTTAAAACAGAATATAAAAAACGAGTAACTGAGTACTATTAGGAGGTATACTTGCCAGTTAGAGAAAAGAAGATGGCGATAACGAGGAGCTCCATTCTCTGAGAATAAAAATGACTTCTCGTTTCAGAAATATGCATACGACTAACTTACATGTAGGCCCTATACCGATTGATAGTAACTGTTATTAGCCCGTCCTGCTACTTAACACAAGATGCATCTGGCAATCCTCAACTGGACAGTTGGCTCCAATTGTCTGGTCTGTTTAGCGTTGTTAAATTGCATGCACTCGCTTCATAGACCAGATATTGAGATAATGTTGCGATTACATCATATTCTAGATGCACAAATGAATCCGGCTATCCGTTATTGCTGTATCTGAGTTCTTCTTGACTGCAGCTCGTGTGGTTTATGAGCTAGGGCAAATAATATGCACGTGACCAACTATTATTATTTAGTGTATAGGCAACATCAGGATTTAGTCAAGTCTAAAAACTGGAGTCTGCATACTTGTCTAAGGTCTAACTTGTAAGCTTAATAGCCTGCTCTTTTGATTGGCCAACATTAAAATGATCTGTCGCATAAAGCGTAGTACACTGGTGAAAATATTCCTGGAATCGTGTTTGGTCAGAAAAGCGATAGCATGGCTTGAAAGCAATGGTTCTTGGAGCCGAGCAGTGGCGGCGCTAGGGTTGGGGACTAGGGGGCTAAGCCCCCTATAAAAGGCTAAGCCCCCGAAAAAAGTCTATCCGTTTTTTTATATGCAAAAGTGAAATATTCCCACAATAAGCTCGCCAAAAGTGAAATACACACACGCTACGAGATTTCGGTCGGATTACTAAAAAAGGTCAGAAAAGTTGGCGAGTGAAAATGGAAAACAAATTGCGAAAATGGAAAATAATTTCCATGAGATTTCGGCCGGATGGCTAAAAAAGGTCGTCAGAAATTTTGGCGGATGAAAATGGAAGATTTCCTCCACGTGACTTCAGCCCCCCCCAACTGAAATCCTGGCGCCGCCACTGGAACCGACTTAAATGCTGAGAAGGGAACCTAGAAATGATGAGATTAGAATTGAGACAGAAAGAGAAAGATAATTATCGAGGATCTACACGCAGGAGCACTGTTTACTTTCTAAATAATAATTGTTATTATCATACGTTCTCATGGATATGTCGTGTATCCGCTGGGACGTTGCAGAGATTATAGTAACGGAAATTAAATTCGGCCTATAGGCTATTTATACTTGCCACAAGGTAGCATCAATTTTATCCACCATACATTTTTTTGTCGGAACATAGGCCTACTAGCCTTCTGCATGGATATTGAGCTGCAGAGTGGAGCTTGGATAGTGTCATATTCATTATTCATTCATTCATTCATTAGATGCATTTATATAGCGCCTCTTCAAGGGGGCTACTCAGAGGCGCTCCCAACCTCAGCTCGGCCAAATAAAGCTGTCTTAAGATGAGAGAGGAAAGCCTGAGAAGGATTTTTACAAAGAGAGCGGAGGGTCAGAGGAAGACCATTCCGGGTTGAGAGTACCACCACCGAAAAAGCACGGTTCTGCATATTGGAAGTTCGAGCAAAAGGTACTGAGAGTAGACTTTGTTCAGTCGAACGAAGGGAGCGGAAGGGGTGAGAACTAAGAGTAGGGCTACAAAGCTCACAAAGATAGGCAGGAGCAAGGCCTAGCATGCAGCGCCATACTAGAGTAGATATCCTATACTCAATTCGCTGCTTGAGTGGAAGCCAGTGGAGAACGTCGCGCATATAGCTGGAGATGTGGCTGAATTTAGGTATGCGGCCAATAAGGCGGGCTGCAGAGCGCAGGACGCGATCAAGGCAACTCAGACGGGAAATTGGTAGACCAGCATAGAGAGAGCAGCAGTAGTAAAGTCTGGTGGTAACAAAAGAATGGACAAGGGTTGCAGCAGCAGTAGGAGTAAGTGAGCGAGCAACAGTGCGTAGTTGACGCAGTTGATAATGACAGGCATTGGGATAGTTAAGGTCGGCATTATGAAGATAATGAGAAAGATTAACTAAACCAAAACAAAACCTAAAACGAGTCATTAATAGAACAAAGGACAATAAGAAGAGGCTACACTTAGACACATATAGGCCAATAGACTTTTATAAGAACATCAATTGCATACACTTGGTTACTTCCAGGTGTAAACTAATGTGCTACACAACTTATTATGTAGGCGTTTCGCTGAATATATGTAATGACTGTTTATCCCAACATAAGGCATGAATTTGGTCATAATTTGAATGCAAGATATTAAATGTTTCTGTAGACCGGTACTTCTCAGCATGTTGCAGACAGGAATTGGGGTGGAAATGCCAGAACAATGGTTCCCAACGTTTCTTGACCTGGGTCACAATGCTAAAATGTAATTAACTAAAAGCATAAAAAATTGTTATAATTGGTTAAAAAATAGAATTTTTGATGTTATTTATAATAGACGTCAAAATAAAATAATTTGTAATATAAAATAATTGTGTTCTATCCTGTCAAAATTGTCAATTTTTCATATATTTTTCTATTAATTCTTTGAGAGATGAGGGCCACTTTGAGGTGTGGCGGGTCATTTTTTAGGCTTGGCGGGCCACTTTTGGCCCGCGGACCACGGGTTGGGAACCGCTGGCTTAGAAATTAATAAACCTGTGCACTTATGCTGATTCTATTTCTGTGTGCAATGTGAAATTGTAAAGTCTAAATAGCATTTGTGTTACAACGTGGACTACGGCTTTGATTTTTTCATTGACTTGGCTTTCTGTCTTTGTTCGAGCGACTCATATTCGTTGGCGTCTCGATCTTCACCTAAACTTGCGTAAGCTGACTCCTGTTCTCCAGGCTACAATAGAAGACAGACTAGGTTTAGATCTGCATTGATCTGTGCAACTTAGTAGGAACTAGAAAACAAAATATATTTCAGTTGCATTTGCTCAATGACTGTCAAAGTCATACGAAGACTTATAGAAGAACAAAATCAACATTCCTATTGGCTAATAGGAGATGTAGAATGGAAGTCAAATGTGAGCCACTAAATTTTCTTAGCTTCTGCATATTATGAGAGCAGCTGCCCAGTTCTGTTTCTCATCGTCCCATCTCTGTAGCGTCGCACTGTAACACTGTCAGTGTTCTAACTTTCGATGACTGTTGGTTAAGAGTAGGCCTAGTAGTAATAATAATAATAATAATAATGACAATTTATATGGCGCCGTAACGCGGCCATACCGCTACAAGGGCGCCTCACAAACGGCCGACTGCGGGATACGCCTTGGCAAACAGATAAGTTTTAAGCTTTGTTTTAAAAGAGTCCACTGAGGCGGCCAGATTAGTCTTAAATGTTAGATGCGCTTTAGAATGCTCAAAATAATACAATACAGTGTGATACAATGATGATCTCCAGACAATACTTCCGCTCTCGAATGCATTTACCAACTGACCTCTCGACTGACACATTTTAGACTGTGCGGCAAAAACACTCATCAACAGGAATTTGCGACGTTGCTATATACTGCAGTTTACTTCCTGATTCCCACGAGCGCTTTTCAAACACCTTGCGATGAACGCATTTTCTTACAGTGCAGTACTTCAGAACGCTTTAGCTTTCTTAATTTTTGCAATAATTATTGTTCCGGATCTTAATATGTTTCTGACAGCAGACAATGTTTGATTCGAATAAATCAGTGTCTGCTTCTATAATAGTGATTGCTTCTATTCGGCAATCAATCAAAGATTTTAGCTTACCAAGGAAGCCTCTGTCCTAGGGTTCGAGTGATCCATGGCTGATCGTTGATGAGAAGAAGGAGTCATCTCATGATGCATACCGCCATCTATCAAACAGGAAACCATAATTTCTTGTTTGCAAGATATTATTTTTTAGGGCACTCCTATATAATAATTTTATTATTACGTCCTGTTTCTATAAGAGAAATAAATCCTTCTGCACGTGTATATCACACTGTTTAGCACTGTTATGTATAATAATGAATTATGAAAGTATGAAATAGATGAATCATCATACATATTACATAATGATCTTGTTTACAATCAGAAGTCTCAGTATTATACAGCAGCATTTGTTGCAGATCTTGAATACGCATATAATCGTCGCACGATAGATTTTACGAAATAGACAGCGACGTTGTATATCACTTTTGTGTTAGTATGCAAGTGTTTGACACCATGTTGATCTCTTACCTGGTGAATTGTTAGCTGGTCGTGGATGAAACCCCAGGTATCTGAGTCTGACCAAGATGGCAGCTGCAACACCCGCTAATAGGATGGCGACGAGAAGTCCGATTCCAATGCCAATCCCAATGTAATATTCTGAGGCAGATAGGTTATCCCTGAATTCTAAATCATAAACAGCAGCATGGATTGATATAATTTGTCCAGAATACCTTTAATAGGTAAACAGAATAGCATACTTTTAATAAGTAAGCAGAACATGGAAAATGTGGTGCAAACGCGATGGCAAATAAAATTACGGCGAAGCAATCAGCAACTGTTTTAGACTCCTTTTTTACTCCACAAGTATTCCAATGTTCTATTTGGAAGCCTCACCTCTTCCTGAATTCCTACCGCAGTGCATCCGATCCTCCATCTTATCAACTCCATCGTCTTTTCAGCAATACCATTCTCAGCAGCCACTATGCAATCTGTACCTGGTTTCTCAGATCTCGTCAACGCTCGTTAATAAGCTGGTACTCGGCGCTTTGATTTAGTAGTTCTTCAAAATGTCTAATTTACGATTACCATTTTATTAAGGCATTTACGATTACGTATGACATTACTATCAGTCATTATGACAAGGCTAATGAACACTATTGAACAGTTTAATGTCACTTATAAATCGATTGATTTTTCTTTCACTATAATTGTGAATTAACTTTGGATCAATTGAAATACTTACTAAACCTCGTAGGTTGTGACCTTACAATATAAGTAGGCTATACAGTGGCGGCGCTAGGGGGGCTGGGGGGGCTAAGCCCCCCCTACAAGAGGCTCAGCCCCCCCTAAAAAAGGGCCATCCGAATTTTTTACATTGAAATATCCAAGATTTTCGGCCAATGACTAAAAAAGAAAGGTCGTCAGAAAATTTGGCGGCGAAAATGGAAAATTTTCATGAGATTTTGGTCGATGACTAAAAAAAAAGGTCGTCAGAAAATTTGGCGGCGAAAATGGACAATTTTCATGAGATTTCGGTCGATGACTAAAAAAAAAATAAAAAAAAGGTCGTCAGAAATTTTTGCGGCGAAAATGTAAAATTTTCGCCGCGGGGCTCAGCCCCCCCGAAACTGAAATCCTGGCGCCGGCACTGAGGCTACAAGTGACTTTTGCTTGTCGATTTGATTTGTTGAATACTGTCGAGTAAAGTTTTGTTACTTAAACAGGTTTCGAGTAATGTTGAGCAGTGTTGAGATGGTTTTTGAGATGGTTTTTGCCACATACAGTTGCATTCAAATTCACAACTTTAAAGCGTATGCGCATCGTGTATAAAGATCAAACCGGTTGCACAGCAAGCCCAATCCTTACAATCCACTTAGCTTACTGCGCAGGAGCGTTAGGCCTAATAGGAACATCGTTGAACTACGCTTGCTGAAACGCTTGCTGTATTCAAATGTGTGTGGGTTCTAGAATGATACTTGACTCAAAAAGACCATTTTAAACGTTTTATTTGCATTAAGAATTGAAAATTTGGGATACGAGAGAGGACAAAGGAGTGGACATACCTGCGCTGTCAAACTGAATTTCACGAGATGTTGCATTGTAGTTCTTGCCCCTCACAACATTCATTGCAACGCATCTGTATCGATTGGAAGTGGCATCACTCACAGTAAATTTATTGCAGCTCTGATTCGGAATATCCATCCAAAGTCCATCGTTTTCCATTTCCTGCCATTGGAAAGTTGGCGATGGATGTCCCCTTGCAACGCATGTAATGACGGTTCCGAGAGGAATATTCGACAGAAATGGCGACAAAGTAACATTCCTAACGGAATCTGAAACAAATTTGTAGACAGAAATCGTAACCGGAATAGACCTTTTTTACAGTGCCTTAGTGAGACAGAAACTCATCAAGAGTCTCCTGCTTGTAACTTGAAAACATGGCACATAGATTGATCTGCAAATCTCGGTGTCACACGCAGCTAAGCATAACCTATTTTAGAAGCAAACCGAGTTTGCATTGGTGACCTGCTGTAGAAATTGAAGTATGAGTTGCAGAAATGAGTACGATAGAGGAGGGCAAAGAGATGCTAATTTCCTGTTCTTGTGTTGCAATCTGCTACATTTCCAAACGGTAAAAACATCGTTTCGAAAGATTCACTTCACTGCGGTCACCTGGGGCCAAATTTATGACGGTATCTCAGACATGTCTTAGATCCTAGTTGCGACTAGCGGGCAACTAACGGATAAATCAGAATTCACAACGACGTCTTAGCCAGCTAAGACACAACTACGCTAGTCGACCGATGAGGGTCGTGTAAGTCTACTAGTCGCTGTCGTAAAGGCAAACATGGCCGGCAGGACATCTTCGATTCGTCCACTTCGACGCGGTTTAAACTATTAAACAGTGTTTCAGAGGCACCAAATTTAATTCCGTTGGCTGTGGGACGATGAGCTGATTTATGCTTGTGGTTTTCGCCGTCACAAAATACCATTAATGTGTAACATAACGCATTTTAGATCGCATATAATCTACCGCCGAAGATAATATCTTCCGCGGGCGATGCAACGTCTTTGTTTGTTTTGATACGCCGACAGCCCATTGTCTAGCCCACTGGCTAAGGCACGGCCGCCTATTAATATTATGTGCGCATGCGCGCTAACTATAACCACGTTTTAATGAGCGACTAAGTACGTGGTCCTTTAAGTGTGCGTTGTGAATACGGGATGTCGTAAAGTCTACGACACGTCTTTGCTATACGCATCTTAGCGCTAAGTGGTGTCGTAGCTACGACATCTCCCATAAATTTGGGCCCTGGTTATCAATTGCAAATTTGTAGCTCCACATACAAAAAGCGAAATTAGGTTTTTCAAAAACCTTATGTTTTACATGTAGTCTATCTAGCTTTTTCTCATACCACAAAGTGTAGGCTATCTGAAGCCTGCAAGCTTGCTGATAAAACAATAGAAGGTAAACTTTCTGGTATAATTTATGCTTGGGAGCTGGATAAAAATTATTATGGACGCAATGATCTACTCGCTCTATTTCTATCGCAATCAGTGATGCATATAAATGTTCTGAGACATTCGTGTTGAACATCTGCTGAAAAAAGAGGAATGAAATTTCTCACTATATTCTAACATCATAAAAGAATCACTTACAGAGGACATTGATGACAGATGTTGAACAGTTGGCTCTTAAAATGTTTTGAGCCACACCTGCAATTGCCACTCCACCCCAAGTCTCAGTTTCATATAAAAACAAAGCTTCACAAGTGAATGATGGAACATCGGATGCAGAAGCCACAGTGGAGTAATTCCTATTTATAGTGTTCTCAGTTTTCACAGCAGCCGGAGCATCTGTCACTCCCCTCCAGAGCATCGATGTGCTTTTGGTTCCATTGTATGTCACCATGCAATTCAATTGCACTCCATCTCCTTCGACCGTATCACCCAGAGACACATTTAACGTACATTTAGGTTGAGTCTCTGCAATCAAACATCATAATTATGATGAATTAAGTAGAATATCAGAACATTTTGATAAAATTCTTGTTAACATGGATCCTAACAGAGAAGATTTTGGAAAACTTTTAATTTTATTTTTTAGAATTGCAACAGACTGAATGATCAATTTCAGCTGTCTTATAGGTCTATTTTAGAGGTAGACGCTCCCAACAGGGATTGAAAACGTAGATGAATCTTTACAAATGGCTTAGAATAGATGCTTGAGCATTGCAGTTAACTGCCAGATAGTGTGGTGGTTAGAACGCTGGGTTGTCAGTCGAAGGGTTGAGATTTCTACTCTGGCAGAACATTGACTTGAGTTTTCTGTTTCATCAGCACCCGTCAGTAAAATCAGCTGTATCCTAAGGAGTGCACCGGCCCCAAAATGTCAGTCAATTAGTTGAAGCTGAGAGGGCAAAGGTGGGTGCTGGATACGCGCCTAATAATTATTATGCCGAGGCAAAAAAATGGCATCGCGAGCACCTCATACACATGGCATCTTCAAGACTGGCATAATGGAAAACCAGTAACGATTAGTATGACAACAGTTAGTGCCGAATTTGGATGAAAATGGACAGAATTTAGGAAAAGTATCATTAAATAATTTTGTAGTGTATCACGCTGAATGACGAGTTTAAGCTCTCTCTCAAAATGAGTGTCTACACACAAAACTTAGTTACGAAGAGTAGGCTAAGCTTAGCGCTGTGCATTGAAGCCAACCGACTCTTTTTAACAGCCATTGCAATGGATCCATCTAATCTTATCGTATATTATCTTATCTGACCATTTATAAAGCGCTTCTCGCAGCAAGAGCCTTTCAGAAGCGCTCCCAGTGCGTTTAACTCCGAGAAAAAAGGCAAGTTTTTAGACGAGAGAAAGGCGAGGATATACTACCAGAGAGAATGGCAGCGCGAACTGATGGGGCAAACCCACTCCATATGGAGGGACCAATGCAGGCAAATTATCTGGATTGAGCCATGGCGGTCCTGACTCGGGGGAACAAAGAGGGCAAGCCGATCAGAGGACATAAGAAGACGCAGCGAGGTGGCAGAAAGGGGGCGAAGTATCTGATCGCAGAGATACTTCGGAGCAAGACCCACTTGAGACTTAAGGACCAAAATCAGGACTTTAAATTGTGCACGCGCCGAGAGTGGAAGCCATAGGCGCAATCACGTCCTAAAAGTTGGGGGGGGACCATAATGAATCAAATCCTAAAAGTTGGAGGGGACCATAATAATAAAGCTATGGGACCACTCAAAAGTTGGGGGGACGCGTCCCGTGGGTCCCATAGGGTGGTTGCGCCTATGGTGGAAGCCAGTCATGAATGTAGAAATGTGGGAGAATCGAGGAAGATGGGCAATGAGCCCAGCAGCAACATTAAGTACAGATTGCAGAGGAGCTAGGCGAGCCTTAGGCAAGCCAATGAGGACAGAATTGCAATAGTCAATAGTTCAATAGTTGAACTTCTGAGAACAACGCGTGAAGAGTTTTCTGCCAACCTCCCTAGACGACCGAACTAAAGGCCTAATAATTAATAGGCCTATACAGACAAAGCTTCATAAATCGTTTAGACATACCATGCAAAAGGGCAGCCTACATGTATATACACGTAACCTATAATTATACGCACATGCATTATTATATCCAATCACGCACACATGCAAACCAACATACATGTACATACATACACACATAATGACTACATACATGCACACATACATGCATGCATAGATTACATGCACAAAATGCATAATGCAATTATACAAGCGTGCATGATGTCAACGTGCAATCGCATATTTTATGAACGTAGGCTACACAATAATATTAAACCTGTCAACACATTTTATTCACACGTATCGTATCGTATCGTATCGTATCTGACCATTTGTAAAGCGCTTCTTGCAGCAAGAGCCTTTCAGAAGCGCTCCCAGTGCGTGCAACTCCGAGAGAAAAGGCAGGTCTTTAGACAAGAGAAAGATGACGAAAGACTACCAGAGAGGATGGCAGAGCGAACGGATGGGAGAAGACCATTCCATAGGGAGGGACCTATGCAGGCAAATGATCTGGATTGAGCCATGGCGGTCCTCACGCGAGGAACAAAGAGGTCAAGCCGATCTGAGGACCTAAGAGGACGTAGCGAAGTGGCCGAAATGGGGCGAAGTATGAGATCACAAAGATACGTCGGAGCAAGGCATCGTTGAGACTTGAGAACCGTAGCCTATAATAGGCTATATGTATGGACATAATAATTATAATAGGCCTATATGAATGTAAACTACCAGCAAGTTCACATCAATGAATCGATAGGGTTACATAAATAACTTCATTTTCATATTGGCCTACATGGAAAGTTAATGGTAAGACTAAGGCTTCACAGAAAAATTGCTACTCTTTGGGGAAAACACATTAATATAGCGCACCCTTGCTTGAAATTAGGCCTAGATATAACTTACCCAGTATAATTAGATAAGCAGTTTTTGTGACTTGACTTGAATTAATGATAGCTGAACAGATGAATCGTCCGGCGTCTGTCAGTTGAACATTTATAATAACCAAATCACATCCAGATGAATTGTTGACACTGTATCGATCTCTATCGACATTGCTGCTCAGTATTCTTCCTGGAGGTTTGGAAATAGTCATAGGACTTGCACCAGGTATATATCTCTGCCAGTCAATTCCGTTACAGTTTCTTGGAGGGGATGAACATTTCAAAGTAACCGTTGAACCAACAACTCCCAATGTGTTCTGAGGTCCCTCGAGCCGACTTTCTTCTGCACCTGAAAGCAAGAGACAGCAAGTCAGATATTGAGTGTCAAAGATCGTGGCTTTGTCTCAATTTGGAATAAACCTGCGCTTTGCAAAAACTCCACTTCTGTGGTGCAGTACTTAATAATTATTGTAATGGTAAATTCCAATGTCTAAGGCACAGCTTACTCTAAAGCTAAGCGCATGATACCAACTTATTTTGTAACGTCGTGTAAAAGTCTAACCGAATTATCTTATTTATTTTTGCTATAAGCTTATAGAAAAGATAGAGGAGGCGACGTTTTATTAAAGAGGAAGAATTTTAGGTTAGATAAGTCGATGAAGGCCTACCATGATCCCTGAGTGCTTGTTTAGATTAGCTTAGCGTGCTGTATTTTATTAGTAGCCTAAGTCTAAACCTTCAACAATTATTATTGACTCACTATAGCCTAAATTAAAGGGATTGTGTCACAACCTCAACTCGAGGTCCGTGAAGCAGCTTCTGCTATGGATCAGCACTCTTTAATAAAACTTTAAAAATGAATTATGTCATCATCGCCGCCAATTGGCCAACCCCAAGTTGGAACATGTTGGTAAACCTCAAGTCGGAACATGTTGGTAAACCTCAAGTCGGAACATGTTGGTAAACCTCAAGTCGGAACATGTTGTTATGCCATCGACCACTATCGCCGTTTTCACTCAAAATGTCAGCAGCGGTACAGAAGCCTTGCTGCACAGTGCACTAACGAAAAGCGAGGGGAAAGCGAGGAGAAAACAATCATGCTCACAGCGTCCATTTCAAAGAGTAACAAACTAAGTCTCACAAAACCAGTCGCTTTTAGATCATTTATTTACTAACGACTATACTGCCAACCTAATCCCTACCGTAGGCTACTAGGTATTCTTGCTATCAACACTCAGGTTTTGTCACGTTATCTGACTCACGCACTTCTTTCATAGAAAGTAGTCTCTTCGATTGAAACATCTCATTGAAATAATGCGTTGTATTCAATGATTTCAACGGAGACGAGAAAAGATAACATGCTTATTAAATTGGGGAAAGACTAGCATACATTTGGAAAAGCAGGCAACCAGGCAGACAGCTGCGCTACAGAGAGAATCCCGGCGTTTGTGTCAATTTTCGATAATAGTGAGATGTTTGACAGTTTGTCCTCTGACAGAATGTCCGAGTGGCGACGATTCCGCATTGGGCCCGTATTTTAGTCCATTTTGGATCATCCAATAACGGAATGTATTGCTTTCGATAAAAGAAATAACGCAAGTAGCCTACGATTCATTTCAAAGTAATTATTTAATATGGGACCAAATTAGCGCGTCGTCGTTCCCTTCTGAGTCTGTCATTTGAACACTTAACACACATCTGCACACTGCTTTTTGCTATGCTGTGTTTTGAAAAAAAAAACTGAATGAATCATGATGATGTACTTGCCTGCAAATGTGAGTAGGATGGCTATGACGAAAATTTCCATCATCTGAGAAGCAATATGACTTCGTGTAGCATACAACTGACAACAAGTTAGTCAAAAGTGGGCCTATTTTACGCACCTTGCTACATAACAACGTCTAACTTTAGAAACATCAGCTAGTCCTAATTGGCTGGAGTTTGACGGTCTTCAGTTTTATTTTCTCACTCTATCCCGCTTACAGATGAACATCTGTTCTGTTTTTTCCACACAAACTCCTACCACAGGCCCACAACGACATCTCGTTTAAAACACCAGCGTAATTTTGGCAATATACACTGAATCCGGTTGTTACCATAGACCTACATCTAGCTGCTGGCCTTGTAACCTCTGAGATAGGGCAATTAATAATTACATAATGATGATGATGATGATAATAATAATAATTGTTCTCTGTCCGAAGGCAGGCTCTATGGCTTGCGCCAATTGGGAATGAGATGATTGAGGTGGTTTCCCGTTGCCTTCCCCACAGACAATTATGGGTAAGCAACTTTCCCAAGGTCGCTCCGTAGGAGCTTGCGCCAGCGCATCTCATACGTGCTAGCCCGAGATTATCTATATCTCTGAGTGTCAACTCCCAGCCCGTGGCTTGAACCGCATTCCGTTGTAACCAACAAACGTATGCCGCTCTTGCTTACCGGTGTAACTAACTAGGCCAGTAGTATTTACATAGGCCTGCGTGATTTGCAATGATATTCCAATGAGGTCTAGCAACTAAACTCTACTTCCTCATCACGGTATGAAACTGGCGACTATAATTACGGAATAATTAGGGTTTCCAACTTCTGATTTGTCATATCGGGACGCCCTCAATCACTCGATAGGCTGCGACATTAGCAATTTACCCTCTATTAAATTTTGTGCACGTCAATGTTGCATCGTATGCTGCGTCGGCCTAGTGTAGGGTATACACTATACAGTCTACGGCAAATAGTCATTAATACGCTAATTGCAGTCAAACCAACAAATGAAACGGGGCCAGTATTTTAAAAGCTATTCATATTATAGAAGAGAACGTTTCTGAATTAAATTTCTGGGTAATCAGACTGCTGACGAAATTCATAATGCAACTACACTGTGAGCCATAAAAAACCGTGCCAATTTATTTTTAGCTATATATCTCGGTCGATATTTTAACAATTTTATATCTTTTTGTGTCGTTTGAAAGAAAAATTAAATCTCTACGATTTACTTATTTACTTGCGCGATGACGTCATATCCGTTTCGCAGCATAATGTAAATAAAGTTGATGGTTGAAAATTTGAGTTAAAATTTTAAAATGTTGAGCTTTGATGATAAAATTTTAATTAAAAATCTGCGGGAATGCAAAAATTATTCTTCTAGACGATTAATTAAGGAGTTTCCGAACAAGAATTGGAAAAGAAAAACATTAGATGACTTTCTGCGAAAGTTGAGAACTACCGGTTCAGTTGAACGCGCTGCGGGAAGTGGTCGGCCAAAATCGTCGCGAACTGAAGATAATATCGCCGCTGTCAATGAATTGGTTCAGAGCCAGGAAGACAAGCCTGAAACACATCTTTCAACCAGACAAATCGCGAGAGAGCTGAATCTTACACAAACGACGGTCAGACGCATTATTCATAACGATTTGGAACGGAAATGCTTATGGAACAGCGCGTGTACCAAAAGCGCATTCAGAACACTGATGAACTTCGGCAGTGTCTCGTATCCGTCTGGAACGATCTGGAACAACATCTTATTGACACTGCAATTGATCAGTGGCGACGTCGCTTGGCAAAATGTGTACGTGAAAAAGGAAGTCCTTTTGAACACAAACTTTAAACAAATAAAGGCACTGAAAAATTGTTTGCATTTAAGTAGTAAAAATGCAGCATTGATCGATTCTTACGTGTTTTTTTAGTGTCTTCAGTTTCGCAAGACAAGTTTAACATGCATGTAGGATGAAATCGATAATGTTTATTTCTGCTCTTTAGAGTATTGATTCCTGTTTAAAATAATGCAAAAAGTGTAAAAATCGATAAAGAAATGACAGAGATATAGCTAAACATAAAGTGGCACGGTTTTTTATGGCTCACAGTGTACATGCATCCAGATTTTAGAGGTAATTTATTCGCGGTACGATGAGAGACTAGAATGTTTAGTCGTTTAAACATGTCGATCTACTTCTGTGTATGGGTTAATGTCTTCAAAGCTTCACAAAACTTTGACAGACTGACACCCATTTGCGACAGTTCCTCTTTAACAGCCCTGATTTGTGCACAGGCTTAATTGTTCTTGTTAGGCAATTGCAGGTTTTTTTAACGTGCAGTTCTACAAGTTCTACAGTTGCATTATGACGATGTTCTGAAGAGAACCGAAGGACGAGAGAGAGAGAGAGAGAGAGAGAGAGAGAGAGAGAGAGAGAGAGAGAGAGAGAGAGAGAGAGAGAGATAGAAAGAGAGAAAGAGAGAGAGTTCTAAAACAAATGCGCAGTTGTAGCCTAAATGAATTTGTGCAGTTGCAAAAGCCGTTCTGAGCACTGAAATTCATCAGAAAAAGTTAATTGCAGCCAGTTCACCACGGAAGAACGAAGGTGTGGTGAAAAATAAGCATTAATGCGGAAGTAAAACAACTTTCTAGTGGACCACTTAAAAAAGGTTATCAGTTTTTTTATTCGGCGAATTTCGATATTTGCGGGAAAAGTTGGGAAAAATTTGTGACAATGGACTAAAAAAGAAAAAAGTCATCAGATTTTTCCGTCTCCGACTGGCGACATTTTTTTGGGGAAATGTCGAAGAGAAATTTGCGCTAGGCAAAGCCGCATTAGAAAAACTTCCTGGTTGTGCAGTTCTTCAAATTTCTTTTAAAATGACCTGGGCAATTATAGGCCAACCATAAGAGCTGATCGCTGAAGACTCTTTCGCAAAGAGCGTTGGAAACGGGAACTAATGGTAGCCTACTTAGTATGCAAGGATAATCTATTGGCCTACTATTTGTTAGTGGGATCCATAATTTGGGTCGGGAGCGCTACTGAATCTGTGAGCGGCGCTTTATAAATGTTCAATTACAATTACAATTACAAAAGATAACTGAGTGTCTCTGTTGTGAGGTCTGAGGTCTGAAAAGTTTTTAAGACTTAAACCGAGAACTGTCCAACATCAGATTCCGATTTTGAGCCAACATCGACAGAAAAAAGAAGAATAGGTTTAAACTCATCACGCTACGTCAAACATTGCTGGCCTTTTCATGTGGAATGACCTCCCTATAGGATCATATCGGGGATGACTTCTTCAGGCATTCGCTGTTTAAAGACTTACTTGTTTCTCGTGGCTGTGACGCTGAACAGTTTGTACTGAAAGAGGTCCTTTATAAATTCTCGCATTCTATACGATACGATTGCGGCAGTCCCTAGTGAAAAAAAATAATTACACCATAAATTAATACGTCTTCAGTAGAACCAAGGCCGCAGCTCGGAGTTTGTTTCGAGGGATGCTTACCCGTCCTTCAACGTATTTGAGTCAGTCAAGCAAAGCCGAGCTTTCTTGTTTGTCCATCTGGAATTTCCTCCATTCATTACTGCGTTTATTACATCGTATCGTATCTGACCATTTGTAAAGCGCTTCTTGCAGCAAGAGCCTTTCAGAAGCGCTCCCAGTGCGTGCAACTCCGAGAGAAAAGGCAGGTCTTTAGACAAGAGAAAGATGACGAAAGACTACCAGAAAGGATGGCAGAGCGAACGGATGGGAGAAGACCATTCCATAGGGAGGGACCTATGCAGGCAAATGATCTGGACTGAGCCATGGCGGTCCTGACGCGAGGAACAAAGAGGTCAAGCGATCTGTATTACATGTGACCAATCAACCTTTGTTTCATAAATCTCTCAGGTTTGTTCTTTTTCCGTGGCTGGACTGGGAACGCTCCTGAATAGGTTTCTTTAAGGGGCGCTATTTACGTCCATATATAGAATGAAACTGTATTACAATGAATACATCTATTTTAATAGACCTCTATGTCATACACAAATACGAACTCAAAACTAATGGCTCAGTGTGGCCAAAATGGCTGCTGTAATCAAAGTCATCAATCCATCACCTCCGAGTCAGAATATGCATTCAAATAAAGTTAGTTAGAGGCTGCCAGCAAGATGCTGAAGAACCGCAATGCTGCGTTATATAAAGTTATTATCACTAGGCCAACGTGCATAAAGCAGCTTAACTCCGTTTGTTAGTAAATGTGTCATTTTATTTCTACATTACTTAATTTCGGGGTGTTCAAACACCCACAAAACTCCTAGCTACGGCCTTGAGTAAAACGACGGGCGATAACATGGACAAAATAATTTTTAATAAAGTGATATGCACTGCTCTTATATTTCATATGAGAACATAGGCTAATTGCGTACATTTGGATGCTATAGATCTTTTAAAATATACCATATCATACACCTGAAATTAGCTTCAAAAGTAGCAATAGTTCGTTTAGAAAAGACACCGTAGCGCAAATTTGTATTTTTTTAATGTCAAACGTAGTAGGTCTACAGCAAAACCAATCACCCCACAACAGAACGTTACATACTGAATTTGTGGCAGATTTATAATTCGACGCAAGAAAATTAATTATAACCGTTGCTATCATGCCATTAGCATTTATTTGGACGTTCTAAAGTCTAAAATATCTCTTGTAATACAACGTAGTCTAAGGTTTGTACTTTTTCTTTCCCTTCGATTTCTGGCTTTGTTCAAGCGACGCATATTCGTTGGCGTCTCGATCTTCTCCCAAGCTTGCGTAGGCTGACTCCTGTTCTCCAGGCTACAATAGAAGGCAGACTAGCTCTAGATCTGCATCGATTTGTGCAAGTTAGTACCGTAGAAACTAAAAAATAAAATCCATAGTTAGCTGCGTTTGCTCATTGACTGTCGTAAGTCAAAGTCAGACGTAGCCTAAAATTGAAGAACTATAAGAAAAATATAAGAAAAAGAACAGCTTAAAGGAGATGCAGAATGACAATGAAAATGTGAGCGACTTAATTTTCTTAGTTTCTGCATAATTAGTATTATGGAGAGCAGCTGGCCAGTTCAGAATCTGTTCTCATCGTCTCATCTCTCTAACGACCGACACCCTGCAACTCTCGGTGTTCTAACTTTCGCCGAGTTGGTTAAGGATATAATTATTTATCAGAAATTAATTTAATGTTAGATGCGCCTTATAATGCTCAAAACTAATACAATACAATGTGGTACAATTATCTCCAGATAGCCTAATGCTTCGGCTATCGAATGCATTTACCAACTGACCTCTCGATTGACACACTTTAGACTGTGAGGCAAAAACACTCATCAACAGGAATAAGTTAGGACGTTGTTGTACTTCCAGTTCACTTCCTGATTCCCACGAGCGCTTCGCAAAAATCAATGAACGCAATTTCTTACAGTGCAGTAACTACTTCGGAATGCTTTTGCTTTCTGAATTTTAACAATTATTGTTCCGGATCTTAACATGTTTCTTACAGCAGACAATGTTTGATTCGAATAAATCAGTGTCTGGTTCTAATCGGCAATCGATCAAAGAATAGCTTACCAATGGAGCCATTGTCCTAGGGATCGAGCGATCCATGGCTGATTGTTCATGAGAAGAAGGAGTCATCTCACGATGCATACCGACATCTATCAAAGAGGAAACCATAATAGCTACAATATATTATTTTTAGGGCACTCCAATGCAATAATTTTATTATTATGTCCTGTTTCTAGGCTCTTTTGATAAACAAATCCTTCTGCACGTGTATATCACACTGCTTAGCATTGTTATTTTTAATAACGAGCAATGAAAGTATGAAACGTGTGAGTCATAATGCACAGATTGGATCTGTTTACAGAACCTAATCTCAGTACCTATTATTATATTGCGGCATTTTTTGGCAGATCTTCACTCCGCAGATAATTATCGTCACACGGTAGCTTTTACGAAATAGACAGCGACGTTGTAATATCACTCTTGTGTTAGTATGCAAGTGTTTGACACCATGTTGATCTCTTACCTGGTGACTTATTAGCTGGTCGTGGATGAAACCCCAGGTATCTGAATCTGACCAAGATGGCAACTGCAACACCCGCTAATAGGATGGCGACGAGAAGTCCAATTCCAATTCCGATGCCAATTCCAATGTTGTATTCTGAGGCAGATAGGTTGTCCTTTAATTCTAAATCATAAACAGCAGCATGGATTGATATAATTTGTCCAAAATACTCTTAATAAGTAACCAGAATAGCATACTTTTAATAAGTAAGCAGAACATGGAAAATGTGGCGCAAACGCGATGGCAAATAAAATTACGGCGAAGAAATCAGCAACTGTCTTAGACTCCTTTTTAATTCACAAGTATTCCTATGTTCTATTTTGAAGCCTCACCTCTTCCGGAATTCCTACCGCAGTGCATCCGATCCTCCATCTTATCAACTCCATCGTCTTTTCAACAGTTTAGCAGCCACTATGCAGTCTGTAGGGCCTACCTGGTTTCTCAGATCTCTAATTGACATCGATCTTCGACAAAGCTCAGGACTCGTGAATAAGCTGTTACCCAGCGCTTTGATTCAGTAGTTATTCAAAATGTCTAATTTACGATTACCATTAAATTAATTAAGGCATTTACGATTACGTATGACATTACTATCAGTCATTATGACAAGGCTAATGAACACTAGTGAACAGTTTAATGTCACTTATAAATCGATTGATTTTTCTCTCACTATATTTGTGAATAAACTTTGGATCAATTGAAATACTTACTAAACCTCGTAGGTTGTGACCTTACAATATAAGTATAAGTGAGTTTTGCTTGTCGATTTGATTTGTTGAATACTGTCGAGTAAAGTGTTGTTACTTAAACAGGTTTCGAGTAATGTTGAGTAGTGTTGGGATGGTTTTTGCCACAGATAGTTGCATTCAAATTAATTCACAACTTTAAAACGCATGCGTATCATGTATAAAGATCAAACCGGTTGCACAGCAAGCCCAATCCTTACAATCCGCTTACTGCGCAGGCGCGTTAATAGGGACATCGTTGAACTACGCTTGCTGAAACGCTTGCTGTATTCAAATGTGTGTGGGTTCTAGTCTTCTAGAATGATACTTGACTCAAAAATACCATTTTAAACGTTTTATTTGCATTGAGAATTGAAAATTGGGGATACGAGAGAAGACAAAGCAACAAAGGAGTGGCCATACCTGCGCTGTCAAACTGAATTTCACGAGATGTTGCATTGTAGCTTATGCCCCTCACAACATTCGTTGCAACGCATCTGTATCGATTGGAAGTGGCATCACTCACAGTAAATTTATTGCAGCTCTGATTCGGAATATCCGTCCAAAGTCCATCGTTTTCCATTTCCTGCCATTGGAAAGTTGGCGATGGATTTCCCCTTGCAACGCATGTAATGACGGTTCCGAGAGGAATATTAGACAGAAATGGCGACAAAGTAACATTCCTAACCGAATCTGAAACAAATTTGTAGACAAAAAATCGTAACCGGAGTAAAACCTTTCTATAGCGCCTTAGAAACTCATCAATAGCATCCTGATTTGAAACTCGAAACCGAAGAGATTGATCTGCAAATCCCGGTGTCACACGCTATTTTAAAAGCAAACCGAGTTGGCATGGGCGACCTGCTTTAGAAATTGAAGTGTGAGTTGCAGAAATGAGCTTCGTGTTGCAATCTGTACATTTCCAAACGGTAAAAACATCGCTTCCAAAGATTCACTTCACTGCGGTCACTTGGTTATCAATAATAATTGCATATTTGTAACTCCACATACTGTAAAGGTTCTACGGCCGTCTACGGGGATGACTATCAAAGATAAGGCCCGAAATGATATAATAAACTTCGATTTATTCAATAGAGCAAGTTATACAATGAATTAACTACGTTACCGTCCAGAAGATACGAAGAAGACCAGACCAAAGGTCGAAGCACGGCAGACCCACACGACAGCACGGCTAACGGAGCCAAGGAAGACGGATGAACAGCCAGACCACCAACAGGGCGAAGAGGCAACGTAGAAGATGAACCCGCAGGTTAACTCGCAT
This sequence comes from Lumbricus terrestris, assembly GCA_949752735.1. NCBI lineage: Eukaryota > Metazoa > Annelida > Clitellata > Crassiclitellata > Lumbricidae > Lumbricus > Lumbricus terrestris. The sequence goes on along the minus strand of OX457046.1, from coordinate 42,233,647 downwards.
GACCACGAGGCAAAGCACACACGACCAGTCTCGACGGGAGACGACCACCACGCTCAGCATACATCACAAGAGAGAGAGAGTAACCCAAGCTACAGTTCCTTAAATAGACAGGGCCACTCCTACTACACCCACGTGCCCAGTCATAGAGAGAGAGAGTACGGAAGATCAGGAGGGCTAATGGCTACATATCCCCCACCCAACAGCATGAGGAATCCCGAGGGGATGACGAAATATAGCAGAAAGCACTACACCTAACAGTTCACACAGCAAGAATCACTAAGTACTATACCAGTACAAGTTAACGTACTCAGCAATTCCGCAACAACTAATGCAGCGCAATACGAAATTAATGCATCATATAACTGAGAGTTCAAACAATTATACGAATCAAAAGAGAGTTCAATCAATTATACGAATCAAAATAAGAGTTCATACAATTATACGAAAAAATTGAATTTGGACACAAAACGTGTATCAAAAATGATCCAAATTGCACAATGTCATTGGCCAAAGCCATACTACATTAACATAAGAATAAACGACTTCATATAACATCAGAAACCCAAACCCCCAACAAGAACCCCCAACACCTTTGAAGATTCCACCACTTTTTCTGGAAAGTGTCTGACCAACGCACGAAGGACACTCACTGAAGTGTTCCTCGCACAAATTTCCCTTTCAGAAGTTCCATGACAATCTTTGCACTGAATGAAGATTTTCCACTGACAGAAGTTTCCATTACTGACTATTTCACATGACTGACGACTGCACTGCATCTCTACAGCACCGACGACTGACATCCTGACACGCAGTTCCTGGAAGACGACGAACGCACAGAGAGCGTCTCTGTTACGCCCTGATGACGCCGCAGTCAGAACCACTGCCAAGACACATTGACGTTGCCTCGACAGGGTCCCGACCCCGTGACTCCGACGGACGACTAAGAATGTCCGGCAGAACGTTCAACCTGCCAGGCCGATGCCTGATGTCGAGATTGAACTGTTCCAGCTCCAGACTCCAGCGCAAGAGTTTCATGTTTTTATTCGCCATCTGATGTATGAACTGCAGAGGTTTGTGGTCTGTGTATACAAGGACGAGTGTCGACCCAAAGTATACAGAGAAGGCTCTCAGCGCTACCATCAAAGCCAACGCCTCCTTTTCAATCGTCGAGTACCGAACTTCATGCGTCAGAAGCTTCCGGCTGATGAAACAGATCGGGTGTTCCAGTCCATCGTGCACCTGGAACAAACAGGCTCCCACACAGAATTGAGATGCGTCAACACCAACACAAAATTGTTTATCAAAATCAGGAGGTCGAAGAATAGGTCTAGAAGCCAGACGAGATTTCAGATCAAGAAAAGCATTCTCCGCTTCCACATTCCATTTAAAAGGAATTCCTTTCTTCGTTAACGCCGTCAGCGGCAAAGCAATGTCAGAATAGTGAGGTAAATATCGCTTATAATACCCCGCAAGACCTAAGAACGATTGTACTTGCTTCTTATTCCCCGGCCTAGGAAAACGTAACACCGCTTCCACCTTTTTTACCCTAGGCTGCACACCATCAACACCAATATGATGACCCAAAAAGTCCACCTCCGCATTCGCAAACACACATTTTTCCAAGTTCAACGTCAAACATGCATCCGCAATCCGACTTAACACTTTACGCAAGTGTACCAAATGATCAGACCATTCCAAACTGAAAATAATGATATCATCCAGATACGCATCACAAAAATCATCCAACCCATTCAACACTTTCGTAATCAACCTAGAAAACGACGCTGGAGCATTCTTCAATCCAAAACTCATGAACTTCCACTGATAATGACCCTTTGGGGTTACAAAAGCAGTCAACGGGACTGAATCAGGATGCATTGGAATCTGCCAGTACCCTTTCGTCATATCCAACTTCGTCAGAAACCTTGACTTCCCAAGACGATCAATTAAGACCTCCACCCGGGGCATAGGAAATGGATCCGCCTGAGTCAATCCATTAAGCTTCCGGAAATCTGTACATAAGCGATCCGTACCATTTGGCTTAGGAACCATAACGATCGGAGCCGCCCAAGGACTTTCAGATTCCTCAATGATCCCAGCCTTCAACAACTGTTCCACCTCTTTCTCCACCTTAGCCATCCGTTCTGGATTTAATCTATAAGGCGATTGTCGAACAGGACGAGAACCTTCAACTAATTCAATCCTATGTGACACCATATCCGTTTTACCCGGCATCGGACTAAACACATGTGCAAAGTCATTCAGAACATCACGCAATTCATCACGACATTCCGCAGACACATCACATTGTAACACTTTATCTTCCAAAGTCACCTCATGCAATTTCACATCATTCACCAACAACACAGGAGCAACAACATCATCCGGTACATCATGCAACACATCCGCACGATCCACATACCGCTTCATAAGATTCACATGCACCACTCGTTCCGTTTTCCGTCTATCCGGCGTACACACCAAATAATCAACCGGACCAAGACGACGCAACACCACATAAGGACCACAATATTTAGCCTGCAAAGGTTTACCAACCAAAGGAATCAACAACAGTACCTTTTCACCTTCCTCAAACGTCACAGCTTTCGAATTCTTATCATAATGTTGCTTTGATTTAGATTTAGCCAGAACAGCATTTTCACCAGCCATGCTCAACGCCACACGCATACGTTCACGCAATTGCAAAACATACTCAATGACATTCTTTCCAGCCACTTCCTTTGCAACATCTTTAGACAACCATGCCTCTTTCATCAATTGAAGCATGCCCCTAACATCTCTACCAAACATCAAGTCAAAGGCAGAAAACCCAGTACCCTGTACAGGCACCTCTCTGTACGCAAACAAAATCCAAGGCAGCATGGTATCCCAAGAACCCGGATACGTTTCAGCCATGGCCTTCAACATATCCTTCATCGTACGATGAAAACGCTCACACATTCCGTTAGATTGTGGTCTGTAAGGACTAGTCTTCAGTTGTACAATACCACATTCATGCACAAACACTTGCATCAACTCAGACATGAACTCACTACCACAGTCAGACAGTAGTTCTTTCGGAAAGCCAAACATCGTAAACAACTCACACAAACATTTAGCCACATCCTGCGCCGTATGAGTCTTCAACGGGAACGCAAAAGGAAAATGCGACGCCCAGTCAATTACAGTCAGAATAAATCTATTCCCCGTAACATCACACACACTCAATGGACCCACGATATCTATCGCAATTCTGTCAAACACTGCTTGCATAACAGGCACACTGACCATAGGCGCTCTATAATTCCTGTTACCTTTACCCAAGCGCTGACACACATCACACGACCGACAATACTCACGTACATCCTTATTTACCATTGGCCACCAAAAATGTTTCAACAATCTGTCTAATGTCTTCTGTGTTCCCAGATGACCCGAAGCAGGAATGTCATGTGCAACGTGCAACAATTTCTTTCTCAACTGAAGGGGCACAACCACTTGTGACACACCCATTCCATATGGCGTTAATTTATCGGCCCACCGTCGCACTAACACACCCTCGACTAACGTATACGGTTGTACACCATTATCGATCGGCGATTTATTCTCCGCCTGTGCAAACATTGGAGCCAAATCCCCGCAGTCTCTTTGCCTCATTATAAATTCAGCTCGTGGAACACAGATTTCTGTCCAGTCGGTGTCAACACATTCATTCACAGCGAATAAATCAGCCAGGCCTAAATCACCTGTCGCTAAAAGCTCAGAGTCATTTAACGCCTCCACTAAATCACCGGTCAATAATGCACCGTCGGTCGACTCTGTACTATGACCCAGACTCGTCGTCTCCACGCGCGTCGGTTCAGTGCACACAGCCGACTCTGTCTCTGTCTCACTGCGTTCTGCTGCATACTGTCGAGCCATAGCTCTCGTCGTGATAGCTACATCAACAATTTCCCCCGCCAAAGCAACGTCATTTCCAATCACAACAGAAATAGCATTCATTGGTAGAGACTTCATCACACAGCACAAAATTTCACCTTGTACAAATGCACACTCCAGATTCACGCTCACAAGAGGGCACTCCACAATCGTACCAGAAATACCACGCAGAAGTCGTGTTTGATTTAGGTGTACATAATCACATTCAGACAACCATTCAGCGCTAATCATTGACTGAAGGGCTCCCGAATCTCTAAGCACCACCACCTCCTTTCGTTCATTCAAGTCATTAATGACACACCCAGTCACACAGAAAGGAGCATACATTTTATCTACAGTTTCAATAGGCTTCTGAAAACTCTGTTCCTTAACAGGTGCCGACAAAGTTTGTACCAACCCAACAGGTTTCTGTCCCCGCCAGTTTTCAATTTCCACCCCTTCTTTACGTTTCAATTTAAAGCATTGGGCCTTGACGTGCCCAGGGGCTCTACAGAAGCCGCACGTGACCTGTTCCCCAAATCCATCCTCATCATCATTTTTTCGAAAAGGCTTCTTAAACCCATACGTCCCTCTTTGAGGCGAACGTTTTCCCCATTTCGAATCTTGGCGCACACCTCCACTGTGCCCTGAGCCCTGACGCTCCCACACCTCTTTCTTCTCACTATCATCAGATGAGAACCGGTTTGTACGCTCAGAAAAATCCCTGTGGAATCCCCCAGCATAATTACTCGGCCCCTGTTTATACAAAACAGCGTATTCATCTGCCAAACGTGCAGCACTCGCTACAGTTTCAGGACTTTTGTCCAACAGCCATCTGTGTACCTCTAACGGTAACGCTTGTACAAATTGCTCCATCTGCATTACTTCCTTAAATTTAGCCAAATCATCCCACGAATTCGTACCCTCGACCCAACGCTGAAAAGGGATTTGAAGACGGTACGCATAATTGGCATAAGTCTCCCGTGGTTCTTTACGCAACCCCCTAAATTTCTTCCGATAAAATTCAGGTATCCGTTCATATGCGTTTAGCAGCGAACTTTTCACCAAATCATAATTCACACAATTTTCCAACGACAAAGACGCAAAAACTTTTGCCGCCTTTCCCGATAGTTGTGGTTGCAGAAGGGAAGACCACTTCTCTATCGGAACATTATGCAAAGCCATTGCCTGCTCAAATGCCGCAAAATAATGTTCAATATCCGAGGGGTCGAATTTAGGAACAAATTTCATTGCCGCCCCAAAACGAAAATCCTCGTTGTTCTGCACAGGACGGTCTGTTACAGGTCGTACTGCCACACCTCCTAACTCCATTCTCCTCATTTCAAGGTCCATATTCATCCTTTTCTCCTCTATATCAAATCTCCTTTTCGTCTCTTCGGCCTCAGCCGCCATTTTCATTTTCTCTTTCTCGACCTCCGCTGCCATCCTCATTTTCTCTTTCTCATCTTCAGCTGCCATTCTCATTTTCTCTTTCTCATCTTCAGCTGCCATTCTCATTTTCTCTTTCTCATCTTCAGCTGCCCTAAGCATTTTCTTCTCCTCAGCCTCAGCTGCCAGTCTCATTTTCTTCTCTTCGGCCTCCGCTGCCATTCTCAGTTTCTCTTTCTCTACTTCCCATGCAAATTCACGGTCCTCTTTAAGTTTCAGACGCTCTATTTCTAATGCTTCTCTCTTCGCTTGAGCCTTAAGTTTCCATTCCTCACTTCCCTGTTTAGGCGACAAAGCCATCTTCGCCAACTTCAGCAATTGAGGTTTCTTTAACCCTTTAACGTCCTCACCCAACGTCGCACAATATTGCCTCAACTCCTCCACCGGCAATTCCAATATGTCATCCCACTCAAGAGAACTACCGTCCCCAGAAGACGCCATAACAGTCTAACTGCGCAGACCAATGACACAAAATTCTCCCCGAATTCAAAATTCTCACGACCGTCCACTTCAAGACCGTCGCGAAAGCACACGCCAAAACGCGCAAAACTCTCCGCCGCAAAACAAATAAATAGCCCAGGCCCCCACAAAACGAAATGCGACTTCGCATAAATTTTCGACAAATATCGACAAATGCTCTCACAAAATTCCCGAACTAACAAAATCCGAAATTACCACCCGAAATATCGAGCAAAAGGATGGGCCCCCATCTGTAAAGGTTCTACGGCCGTCTACGGGGATGACTATCAAAGATAAGGCCCGAAATGATATAATAAACTTCGATTTATTCAATAGAGCAAGTTATACAATGAATTAACTACGTTACCGTCCAGAAGATACGAAGAAGACCAGACCAAAGGTCGAAGCACGGCAGACCCACACGACAGCACGGCTAACGGAGCCAAGGAAGACGGATGAACAGCCAGACCACCAACAGGGCGAAGAGGCAACGTAGAAGATGAACCCGCAGGTTAACTCGCATGACCACGAGGCAAAGCACACACGACCAGTCTCGACGGGAGACGACCACCACGCTCAGCATACATCACAAGAGAGAGAGAGTAACCCAAGCTACAGTTCCTTAAATAGACAGGGCCACTCCTACTACACCCACGTGCCCAGTCATAGAGAGAGAGAGTACGGAAGATCAGGAGGGCTAATGGCTACAATACAAAAAGCGAAATCGGATTTTTCAAAAACCTTAGGTTTTACGTGTAGGCTATCTAGCTTTTTCTCATACAACAAAGTGTAGGCTATCTGAAGCCTGTAAGCTTGCTCATAAAACAAAAGAAGGAAAACTTTCTGGTATAATTTATGCTTGGGAGCTGGATACAAATTAGCCTATTATGGGCGCAATGATCTACTTTCTCTAATTCTATCGCAATGAGTGATGCATATAAATGTTCTGAGACATTCGTGTTGAACATCTGCTGAAAAAAGAGGAATGAAATTTTTCATTAGATTCTAACATCATAAAAGAATCACTTACAGAGGACATTGATGACAGATGTTGAACAGTTGGCTTTTAAAATGTTTTTAGCCACACCTGCAATTGGCACTCCACTAATAGTATCAGTCTCATCTGAAAACGAAGCTTCACAAGTGAATGATGGAACATCGGATGCAGAAGCCACAATGGAGTAATTCCTATTTATAGTGTTCTCAGTTTTCACAGCAGCCGGAGCATCTGTCACTCCCTTCCAGAGTATCGATGTGCTTTTGGTTCCATTGTATGTCACCATGCAATTCAATTGCACTCCATCTCCTTCGGCCGTGTCATCCAGAGACATATTTAACGTACATTTAGGTTGAGTCTCTGCAGTCAAACATCATAATTATGATGAAATAAGTAGAATATCAGAACATTTTGATAAAATTCTTGTTATCATGAATCCTAACAGAGAAGATTTTGGAAAATTTTTAATTTTATTTTTTAGAATTGCAACAGACTGAATGATCAGTTTCAGCTGTCTTATAGGCCTATTTTAGAGGTAGACGCTCCCAACAGGGTTTGAAAACGTAGATGAATCTTTACAGATGGCTTAGAATAGGTGCTTGAGCATTGCAGTTAACTGGTAGATGAGTGTGGTGGTTAGAACGCTGGGCTGTCAGTCGAATGGTCGAGCTTTCTACGTGTATTCTTCACTCTGGCAGAACATTGACTTGAGTTTTCTGTTTCATCAGCATCCGTCAGTAAAATCAGCCGTATCCTAAGGAGTTTACTGACCACAAAATGTCAGTAAATTAGTGAATGCTGGATACGCGCCTAATTATGCCGAGGCAACAAAAATGGCATCGCGAACACTTCATACACACATGGCATCTTCAAGACTGGCATAATGGAAAACCAGTAACGATTAGTATAACAATTAGCAGTTACTGCCGAATTTGGATGAAAATGGACAGAATTTAGGAAAAGTATCATTAAATAATTTTGTAGTGTATGACGCTGAATGACGAGTTTAAGCTAAAATTATAAGCTATAATTTATGAATGCAAAATACCAGCAAGTTCATATCAATGAATCGACAGGGTTACATAAATAACTTCATTTTCATATAGACCTACATGGAAAGTTAACGGTAAGACCAAGGCTTCACAGCAAAATTGCTACTCTTTGGGGAAAACATTAATATAGCGCACCCTTGCTTGAAATTAGGCCTAGATATCACTTACCCAGTATAATTAGATAAGCAGTTTTTGTGACTTGACTTGAATTAATGATAGCTGAGCAAACGAATCGTCCGGCGTCTGTCAGTTGAACGTTTCTAATAACCAAATCACATCCAGAAGAATTGTCGACACTGTATCGATCTCTATCAACAACGTTCAGTATTGTTCCTGGACCTTTGAAAACAGTCATCGGACTTGCACCCCACAGAAATTTCTGCCAGTCAATTCCGATACAGCTTCTAGATGGATATGAACATTTCAAAGTAACAGTTGAACCAACAACTCCCATTGTGTTTTGAGGTCCCTCGAGCCGACTTTCTTCTGCACCTAAAAGCAAGAGACAGCAAGTCAGATATTGAGTGTCAAAGATCTTGCTTGGCATAATGTGAAAACCTAGTAATTTATTCTATTGCCAGGTTTTGAGAAAACTTGTAGATGTGATCCACCAGATTTCGAGTAGAACTAAGCTGGTCTGTCGCTTTGTTTCAATTTGGAATATACCTGCGCTTTGTAAAAAATCCACTTCTGTGGCGCAGTAGGCCTACTTAATAGGCCTAATTATTGTAGTGGTAAAATCCAAGGTCTAAGGCGCAACTCTAAAGCTAAGCGCACGATACCAACTTATTTTGTAGCGTCGCGTAAAAGTCTAACCGCATTATCTGAATAATTTATTTTTGCTATTATAGAAAAGATAGAGGAGGCGACGTTTTATTAAAGAGGTAGAATTTTAGGTTAGATAAGTCGATGAAGGCGTACCATGATCCCTGAGTGCTTGTTTAGATTAGCGTAGCGTGCTGTATTTTATTAGTACCGGTAGCCTAAGTCTAAACCTTCAACAATAATTATTGACTCACTATAGCCTAAATTAAAGGGATTGTGTCACAACCTCAACTCGAGGTCCGTGAAGCAGCTTCTGCTGTGGATCAGCACTCTTTAATAAAACTTTAAAAATGAATTATGTCATCATCGCCGCCAATTGGCCAACCTCAAGTTGGAACATGTTGGTAAACCTCAAGTCGGAACATATTGTTAAGCTATCGGCAACTATCGCCTTTTTCACTCAAAATATCAGCAGCGGTACAGAAGCTTTACTGCACAGTGCACTAACGGAAAGCGAGGGGGAAGCGAGGAGAAAACAATCATGCTCACAGCGTCCATTTCAAAGAGTAACAAACTAAGTCTTACCAAACCCGTCGCTTTTAGATCATTTTGTTTCCAACGACTATTATGCTGCCAACTTAATCCCTACGTAGCCTACTAGGTAGGCTATTCTTGCTATCAACACTCAGGTTCTGTCTCGTTATCAGACTAACGCATAGGCGCAATCACGTCCTAAAAGTTGGGGGGGACCATAATGAATCACGTCCTAAAAGTTGAGGGGACCATAATAATAAAGCTAGGGGACCACTCAAAATTTGGGGGGGACGCGTCCCGTGGGTCCCATAGGGTGGTTGCGCCTATGGACTAACGCACATCTTTCATAGAAATTGGAGTCTTTTCGATTGAAACATCTCATTAAAATAATGCGTTGTATTCAATGCTTTATTAAATTGGGGAAAGGTTAGCATACATTTGGAAAAACAGGCAACCAGGCAGACAGCTGCGCTACCGAGAGAATCCCGGCGTTTGGGTCAATTTTGGATAATAGTGAGATGTTTGACAGTTTGTCCTCTGACAGAATGTCCGAGTGGCGAGGATTCCGCATTGGGCCGGTATAATTACACTGGTCAACAAATTTTAACTTTTTTTTTGTTTCCGAAAAATCTTTGACTGTTTTCTATAGAAGTTGACGTGCTGAACACGGTGGTGTTCTCAGAATTTTTGTATCACGTAAGGTTTTTGAGAAAACGGGCATGCAAGATTTTAACTGAAATGCTTGTTTATTGCATATTACACTGGTGAACAAATTTAAACTTTTTTGTTTCTGAAAAACCTTTGACTGTTTTATATAGAAGTTGACGTGCTGAAAACGGTGGTGTTCTCAGAATTTTTGTATCACGTAAGGTTTTTGAGAAAACGGGCATGAAAGATTTTAACTGAAATGCTTGTTTATTGCCTATTATTTTCAAGATACTATAATTTAATTTCATTGGAAAACAAATCTTTATGACAATTCTTCCTCATAATATTATGTGCTGATGATGACTGTATCACTTAGTTTCCTTTCCTATTCTTGCCCGAGAAACCAGAAACATTAGGGAGACAAACTGATCAGCCCGTCACAGTCATAATCTTTCTGCTCTCGCCAGACCATCGGGACGGCATACAGCATTGCTTTCGCAGGACCCCCGGAGTCAAACTCTAAGATCTGCTGCAGCACATCTTCCACAGCAAATGAGAGGCACGCATTCCTTGGCTTTCTCTCCAGTCTTGCAACCAAAGTACAGCTCAAAGCTTTATTGACAAGTTCAGTCACTGCGTGTCTCTGAGGATTACTCATATAGCATAGCCTACTCTCCACAACTGTATCAAAATGTGCATGTATTACATTTCATGCAACACTAGCGAGATATTTCTGCTGCCAACAACCGTCTTAAAATATATTATAATTTAAAGCTTATCTGTATATAAAATGGCTAACTTGTTATACATCTTGCATACATGTAGACCAAACTAAATTTTGGAAATACGACATCAAACTACAAACAAACTGATGTCAACTTCCTCAGTAAGATATACATGTAGGCCTATGCAGAGAAGCGGCTCTAATAGTGCTTAGAACTTTCGGAGGAAGATTCTAACCAGCATTAATGCATATGCAGGCCCAAGTTTATATTTTATTATGCAAGACAAACATATATGTAAACTGTCCTAAGTGCATGCCTGGACATACCTCAGTTACACGAAGCTTATTATAACGTTATATCTGAAAAATGGAAATAAATATAAAAATTGAAGATTTCTCAAAAACGGTACGTGCTGGGACAATTTCAAGGTCATTTTCGTGATCAGCAGCAGAAACTGCATAAGAGACACCTGAAAGTGTTCAGGAAACAAAATCACTGTTGACCAGTGTTATAGTCCATTTTGGACCATCCAATAACGGAATGCATTGCTTTCGATAAAAGAACTAACGCAAGTAGCCTACGATTCTTTTCAAAAGAATTGTTTAATAGGGGACCAAGTTAGCGCGTCGTCGTTCCCTTCTGAGTCAGTCATTTGAACACTTAACACATATCTGCACACTGCTTTTAGCTATGGTGCATAACGGGAAAAACTGAATTAATCATGATGATGTACTTGCCTGCAAATGTGATGAGGATGGCTATGACGAAAATTTCCATCATCTGAGAAGTAATATGACTTCGCATAACCTACAACTGACAACAAGATAGTCAAAAGTAGGCCTAATTTTACGCACTATGCTACTTAACAACGTATAATTTTAGAAACATCAGCTAGTTCCAATTAGCTGGAGTTTGACGGTCTTCAGTTTCCTTTTCTCATTGTATCCCGCTTACAGAATGATGAAGGAACATCTGTTCAGTTTTTACGACACAAAATCCTAGCGTAGGCCTACAACGACATTTCGTTTAAAACACCAGCGTAATTTTGGCAATATACACTGAATCCGGTTGTTACCATAGACCTACATCTAGCTGCTGACCTTGTAACCTCTGAGATAGGCAATTAATATTTACATAATGATGATGATGATGATGATGATGATAATAATAATAATAATTGTTCTCTGTCCGAAGGCAGGCTCTATGGCTTGCGCCAATTGGGAATGAGATGAGTGAGGTGGTTTCCCGTTGCCTTCCCCACAGACAATTATGGGTAAGCAACTTTCCCAAGGTCGCTCCGTAGGAGCTTGCGCCAGCGCATCCCTCGCTAGCCCGAGATTATCTATATCTCTGGGTGTCAACTCCCAGCCCGTGGCTTGAACCGCATTACGTTGTAACCAACAGACGTATGCCGCTCTTGCTTACCGGTGTAACTAACTAGGCCAGTAGTATTTACATAGGCCTGCGTGATTTGCAATAATATTCCAATGAGGTCTAGCACTAAACTTTACTTCCTCATCACGGTATGAAACTGGCGACTATAATTACGGAATAATTAGGGTTGCCAACTTCAGGCTTACCATATCGGGACGCCCGCAGTGACTCGATAGGCTGCGACATTAGCAATTTACCCTCTATTAAATTTTGTGCACGTCAATGTTGCATCGTGTGCTGCGTCGGCCTAGTGTATGGTATGCAGTCTACGGCAAATAGTCATAAATACACTAATTGCAGTCAAACCATCAATTGAAACGGGGTCATATTTGAAATGCTATTCAACTTATAGAAGAAAACGTCATAATGCAACTACATGCATCCAGATTTGAGAGGTAATTTATTCGCTGTACGATGAGAGATTAGACCTTTAGTCGTTTAAACATGTTGATCTACTTCTGCGTATGGGTTAATGTCTCCAAAACTTCACAAAACTGAAAACTCTGACACCCATTTGCGACAGTTCCTCTATAACAGCCCAGATTGTGCACAGACAATAATATATTGTTAATGGTAGGCAATATCAGGGTTTTCTAACGTGCAGTTCTGCACAAAATGCGCAGTTGTAGCCTAAATGAATCTGTGCAGTTGTAAAAGCAGTTCTGTGCACTGAAAATCATCAGAAAGGTAATTGCAGCCGGTTCGTCGCGGAAGAACGCGGGACCTGTGTAGTGAAAAATAACCAGTAATGCGGAAGTAAAACAATTTTCAAGTGGACGACTTAAAAAGGTCATCAATTTTTATTACTCGGCGACTTGCGATATTTCCGGGAAAAGTTTGTAAAAATTTGTGACAAAGGACTAAAAAAGAAAAAAAGTCATCAGATTTTTCGTCGCCCACTTGCGACATATTTTGGGGCAAAGGTCGAAGAGAAAATAATGTGCGCTTGACAAAGCCGCATTAGACAAACTTCCTACTTTTGCAGTTCAACAAAATTTAAATTCTTCAAAGAAGCCATGTGCAATAGGCCAATCATAAGAACTGATCGCTGAAGACTCTTTAGCAAAGAGCGTTGGAAACTGGAACTAATGGTAGCCTATGTAGGATGCAAAGACAACTGTGTGTCTCTGGTGTGAGATCTGAGGTCTGGAAAATTTTGAAGACTTAAACCCAGAACTGTCCAACATCATATTCCGATTTTGAGCCAACAGCGTCCGAAATAAGAAGAATAGATTTAAACTCATCATGTTACGTCAAACATAAGCTTATTCATCATGGGCGCTGCTCCCACATTTCCACTTAGGCCTACATGAACGATGGCCTGCGCTGGCTTCCTGTTATCTCTCGTAGTGAATTCAAGGTACTGCTCTTAGTCTGGGGAACTTATAAGGGACCATCTCTTAAATACCTTCGTGAATTGAAGCGCAAACTCCTTTCCGCAGTTTCTTAGGTTTATTGAAGGGACGCTATATACGTCCATAGAATGAATGAAAACTGTATTACAATGAATAAATCTACTGTAATAGACCTCTATGTCATACACAAGCACGAACTAAAAACTAATGGCGCAGTGTGACCAAAATGGCTGCTATGATCAAATTCATCAATCCATCACCTGCGAGTCAGCATGAATAAAAAATTATGCATTCAAGTAAAGTTAGTTAGAGGCTGCCAGCAAGACGCTGCAGAGCCGTACTGCCGCATTATCTAAAGTTCTTAACATTAGGACTTCGTGCATAAAACACTTTTGACTCCGTTTGTTGGTAAATGTATTATTAATTTTCACATTAGTGAATTTCGGGGTGTTCAAACACCCACAACCTCTATGGCCTTGAGTAAAACGACGGGCGATAAAATGGACAAATTAATAAAGTTGTATGCACTGCCAGGCCCGCCGAGAGGGGGGGGCAGGGGGGGCAAATGCCCAGGGGCCCGGCGACTTTTAGGGCCCCGGAGGGGGCCCGGGCAACAGTGATTATAATATGTTTCATTATGTTGATTACGGGCGCGGGCCTATACCTATAATCACTTATATTACTTAGCCTATTGTTTGCGATTTATGTAGGCTATGACTGTTACATAACTACAACAGTTTGAATTTCAAGCAACTGTCCATTAGCCTACCTTGGGGCCTACTTATCAGTGTTTTGCCAAAGAACACGCTCACTTCCGTGACTCCGTCTCAGAACGCTCTTCTGCTAAATTATGCGTTGTTAGATTCCAATCATAAGTGAACAACAGTCTCTAAAATAATGATAAATTTCTCTCGCAACGATGGCATATTTTATAAACACAATCTGGAGCACAAAAAGAGAAAGAAAAAGCTAATAAGTTTGAAAAGGCAAAAGTTGGTAAGCTTACTATTTTCAATTCAGAATCTCAAAAGAAGGCAATCACAACCCGTAATTAGCCTACATGTAGGCCTACGCATAGGTCTACATCGGTCGATTCTAGTGAATTAAACGCGCATGCATGATGATCGTTTAACTGAATGGATGAAAATGAAGTTTGTGGTGTTAGTATCTATAGTAAGCTTATCTTAATTCCAAAAGAAGACTTTATAAATAATAATTATTATGAAAATGCTAAAATTCTAGAAACTGTCAAAAGGCTTTGTTTTTATGTTGGCACTCTGCCGCCTGAGCCTTCTTTTAGGCTTATGCAAACGATTGAGACGATATAGGCTGCTATTAATTAAGCTTAAAAGAAATGGTCCTCCAAGACATTCGGACAATTTTCCAGGCGATGAAGAAAGAGCATTTCCGAAGTGCATTTCTTAGGTTCGCAGACAAGATGGAGAACTACCAGGATATATTAAACGACTTTGCGGCAGCTAAATGCAGAGAAGTTCCTTGCTGATTACCATATCATTTGAAAATTAAATTCTTACCATTGAAATCATAAATGTAAGCATTAGCGTACATTCATACTCACATTATTGTTATTTTTGTGCAAATTTGCTCAAAATGCCTAAAGATAGTTTGGGGCCCGTGACGGCTCAGCCCAGGGGCCCGGAATTTCTGTCGGCGGGCCTGTGCACTGCTGTCATATTTCATATGAGAACATAGGTTAATTGCATACATTTGGATGTTATAGATCTTTTAAAATTATACTAAATCATTTACACCCGAATTTAGATTTGAAAGTAGGCTACCAATGGTTCGTTCAGAAAAGACAGTGTAGCTCAAATTTGTATTTTTTATGTAAAACATAACACAGCAAAACCAATTACCCCCGAAACAGGACGTTACATACTGAACTTGTGGCAGATTTATAATTATTCTTCCAAGGGAATTAATTACACTGTTGCTGCCATGCCATTAGCATTTCTTTGTACGTCCTAAAATCTAAAATATCTCTTGTGTTGTAATGTAGATTAAGTCTTCGACTTTTTCTTTCCTTTCACTTTCTGTCGTTGTTCGAGCGACGCATATTCGTTTGCGTCTCGATCTTCTCCCAAACTTGCGTAGGCTGACTCCTGTTCTCCAGGCTACAATAAAGACAGACTGCAGCTTTAGATCTGCAATGATTTGTGCAAGTTAATAAAAACTAGAAAAAAAATCTGTTCCAGTTGCCTTTGCAACTGTAGCTTTAGATCTGCAATGATTTGTGCAAGTTAATAAAAACTAGAAAATAAAATCTGTTCCAGTTGCCTTTGCTCAGTGACTGTCGTAAGTCAAAGTCAGGCGTAGAATTGAAGAACTATTAGAAAAAAAACAGTAGGCTACTGCTGGCTTACAGGAGATGTAAAATGGATATGAATGTGAGCATCTTAATTTTCTTAGCTTCTGTATAATTACCATTGAGAGCAGCTGGCCAGCTCTGTTCCTCATCGTACCATCTGTCTAACGACCGACACCCTACCAAACGTCGGTGTTCTAACTTTCGCAGAGTTGGGTAGATTGGTCTGAAGTGTTAGATGCGCTTTAGAATGCTCAAAAATAATACAATACAATGTGATACAATGATCTCCAGATAATGCTTCCGCTGTCGGGTGCGTTTACCATCTGACCTCTCGATTGACACACTTCCGACTGTGAGGAAAAAACTCTTATCAACAGCCACTTGGTATATTTCCAGTTTACTTTCTGATCTCCACAAGCGCTTTTGAAAGACCTTGAGATGAGCGTAATTTCTTACAGTGCAGTTCTTCGGAACGCTTTAGCTTTCTGAATTTTGACAATTGTTCCGGGTCTTAATTATGTTTCTTACAGCAAACAAAGTTTGAATCGAATAAATCAGTGTCTCCTAACTCTCCTTCTATAATAGTGTTTGCTTCCATTCGGCAATCAATCAAAGAATAAGCTTAGCTTACCAATGTAGCCATTGTCCTAGGGTTCGAGCTATCCATGGCTGATCGTTGATGAGAAGAAGGAGTCATCTCATGATGCAAGCCGCCATCTGTCAAACAGGAAACCATACTGGCTGCAAGGCATTTTTGGGCACTCCTAGTCTCCTATACAATAATTTTTGTTATTACGTCTTGTTTCTGCGCTCTTTTGAGAAATAAGTCTTTCTGCACGTGTATATCACACTGCTTAGCACTGTTATTTTTAATAATGAGTTTTGAAAGTATGAAATAATATGCAACATGACACACAAATGAATCCTGTTGACAGTACCTAGGCCTAAGTCTCAGTATTATACAGCAGCAATTTTGCAGATCTTGACTCCGCAAATAATCGTCACACGATAGACTTTACGAAATAGACAGCGACGTTGCAAATCACCTTTGTGTTAGTATGCAAGAGTTTGACACCATGTTGATCTCATACCTGGTGAATTATTAACTGGTCGTGGATGAAACCTCAGGTATCTGAATCTGATCAATATGGCAACTGCAACAGCCCCTAATAGGATGGCGACGAGAAGTCCGATTCCAATGCCAATTCCAATGTAATATTCTGAGGCAGTTGGCGTAGTTGAAGGTGAGTTACCATCGAAATCTAAATCATAAACAGCCGCTTGGATTTATATAATTTGCCCGGTATACTTTCTATAAGTAGCCTAAGCAGAACATGGAAAATGTGATGCGAACGCAATGGTAAATACGATTATTACTTGTTTAAGAAGCCAGCAACTGTCTTAGACTCTTCTATTTTCATTTCACAATCATTCCATTCCAAATGAAAGTCTAACCTCTTCATGATTTCCTACCATAGTCCATCCGACCCACCATCTTCCAAACTCTCTCGTGTCTTCAACAATACCCGTCTTAGCAGCCACTCTGAAACTTGTAATCTGGTTTCTCAGATATCTAATTGAAATCAATCTTCGACAAGGCTCAACGCTCGTGAATAAGCTGATACCCAACGCTTTAAGCTAGTGTAATAATTTAAAACGTAGTCCTATACTTTACGATTACGAATGACATTATTATCAGCCTATATGAGAAACTTAATTAAAACTAATGAGAAGTTTTGTTTCTCATAATTATATGTCAATTGTTTCTTTTCCTTCACTACTTTGCATTCTATAAGGCTGAAATGAAAATGTTCTCTAATCATCCTAGATTTTGACCTTACAACAGAGGTAACATTTCGTTGCTTTCGGATTTGACTTCGTTAAATTCTGGCGATTAAAGTTATGCTGCTTGTACATGTGTCGAGTAGTGTTGAGATAGTTTTGCAACAGATAATATAACTTCACAACCTCTAAAGCGCATGCGTAATTGCGTATCACGTATATTGTAGCCTATAAAGATAAAACCGGTTGAACAGCAAACCCAAGCCTCACAATCAACTGAGTGCGCCGGAGCATTAATCGGAACATTGTTGAACTACGCTTGATGAAACTGTATTCAACTATGTATGGTTTCTAAAATGAGATACTTGACTCAAAAAGTCCATTTTCAGACGTTCTATTTGCATAAAGAATTGAAAACTGTTCGATAGGAGAGAAGCCAAGGAAGTGGCTATAGCCTACCTGTGTTGTCAAATTGGATTTCATGAGATGTTGCATTATAGCTCTTGCCCCTCACAACATTCATTGCAACGCATCTGTATCGATTGGAAGAAACATCGGTCAGAGTAAATTTACTGCAGCACAGATTCTCAACATTAGTCCAAAGTCCATCGTTTTTCATTTCCTGCCATATAAAAGTTGGCGATGGATGTCCCCTTGCAACGCATGTAATGGCGGTTCCAAGAGGATAATTAGACAGAAATGGCGACAAAGTAACATTCCTAACCGAATCTGAAACAAATTTGTAGACAAAATTCGCAACCGGAATAGAAACAATTTATGGCGCCAACTGAAACTCATCAAAGGTCTCCTGATTTAAACACTCGAACCACAGCGATTAATCTGCAATCCCCGATGTCGCACGCATCTATGTATAATTGTATATCGTATAATTATGTATAACCTATATCCTAGAAACACACCGAATTTGCATTGGTAACCTGCTGTAGATAGCGAGGTGATAAGTTGCAGAGATGCGTTTTATGTAGAATAAAGGAGGGCAAAGAGATGACTTAGTTTTCATAACTATGTTACAAATCACTATATATCCATGGTAAAACATCGCTGGCAAAGATTCACTTCTGGCCTAACTGCTGTGACAGTGAATTTATACATATAGCTTTACGGACAACAACTATTATTGAGGTTTGGTCTAGCAGAAACTTAATTAATTTTAATCTAGCTCGTTTTCACAAAATAATAGGCTATGCACAGCTTGTTTATACTCAGTAGGCTAAGTTTACTTACAATACACTAGATTCGAGCAATATCCAAAAATAATGATCAGCTGAATCTGATTTAATCGCAAATGTGATGCAAAAAACTTTCTGATACGTTTATGTTGAACATCAATCTGTTGAAAATAAAGAGAAATGAAATTTCTCATTAAATTTTAACACTATGAAATGAAATAGGGTCTACTTACAGAAAACGTTGATGGCAGCTGTTACACAAATGGATTTTGGAATGCTGTTTGTAGCCAAATCTCTAATCGGAGTTCCATTGTCAGAGGTTTCAAATGCAAACGAAGCTTCACAAATGAATGATTGAACATCGGATGCAGAAGCCACAACAGAGTAAGACCGACTTATAGTGTTTCCATTTTTCAGAGCAGCCGGAGCATTTGTCACTCCATTCCAGTTCATCGATGCTCCTACATGTATGTCTGTTCCATTGTATGTAACAACACATGCCATCTGAACTATATCTCCTTCGACCGTGTCATTCAGTGACACATTCAACGCACATTTAGGGTGAGTCTCTGCAATCACGCATCATATAATGAAAGAATTAAAATAATCAGAACGCTCTTATAAACTCTTGCTCTTATGAATGCCAACAGCCAGGTTCAAGGACAGTTATCTTCGACCATTCGATTATCCAGAGAAACACCATAGCTGCTATCTTACCGTGCCTCACGCGGTTGATGCCTAAGATGCGCATAGCAAAACATCAGACATGATCTAACACGAGGCAGATCTAAAATTACGGCCACACAAGAATATCCGTGCACGTGTCTTTGCAAGGCTCAACAAACTGGGGCGCGGTGGTTGTCGTGGTGGCGTCGTTGCCTTGAAACCGGAAGGTTCGAGGTCCTCAAGTCGCCGCATAAGGACCTTGGGCAAGTCCTTTACTCGCAATAATATTGCTCATCGCTTCGGCGTGAAACTCCGATGCAGTGTCCGCGCTGCAGTCGGGAGCGCTTCTGAGTAGCGAGAGCTTGAACGGGCGCTATAACAAGTGCACATACATACATACAACAAAGCACAAAGTCAATTGCAGATGCGTTAACATAATAAAAAAAACACCATAAAATTTAATCATTTAACATGCAACCAATGTGCCTACATTATACACACATACAGACAAGCATTCATACATTTTTGGGCGCGGTGGTGTAGTGAGTATGTTCGTTGCCTTGCAGCCGGAGGGTTGCAGGCTCGAATCCACCTCAAGTTGTGGGCAAATTCTTCACTCAAAATTGCACAATGCTTCGGCGTGAAACTCCGATGCAGTGTCCGCGCTGTAGTCGGGAGCGCCTCTGAGTAGGAGCTTCAAGGTGGCGCTGTGACAAGTGCACATACAAACAAATACATTCATTGATTAACACCCAAACCAATATACATGCACTCATACAAGTACAAATATATTCGCATGCATAAAACATAATTCAGCAGACCTGCACACATGTATTCACAATAATTAATAATAATTCGTTCATTCATTCATTCATTCCGAAAACTTATATAGCGTCCCTTCAAGAAGCCTACTCAGAGGCGCTCCCAGCCCAGCTACAGCTAAAAAGATAGGTCTTGAGCAACTGGTAGAAAGCAGGCAAAAATTTTATTATTCCGAGGTAGTAAGCGTAGTGCAAGCGGGAGCCTATTCAATGTGGACGGGCCAACAAAACCGAGAAGGCTCGACGCTGTCTGGTAGCAGAGCGGGTTCGAGGGACCAGCAGCTC
This sequence comes from Lumbricus terrestris, assembly GCA_949752735.1. Taxonomy (NCBI): domain Eukaryota; kingdom Metazoa; phylum Annelida; class Clitellata; order Crassiclitellata; family Lumbricidae; genus Lumbricus; species Lumbricus terrestris. The sequence goes on along the minus strand of OX457046.1, from coordinate 42,213,238 downwards.
CCCATTAGCCGAAGAGCGTAAAGGTCGACGGGAGGCTATGTCACAGACAGAGATCAGATAAGTAGGACGGAGCACTACCAGTGAGGCACCGCCAAACAAGTGCTGCTATTCTGTACGAGATGCGCTGCGAGACTGGAAGCCAGTGCAAAACATCACGCATGTAAGCAGAAATCGGGACAAATTTTGGAATATGACCAATAAGCCGAGCAGCAAAACCCGGTCAAGACGCCCTATTAAGCTAGATGGGTGACCAGCAAGAACTGAGCAGCAATGATCAAACATACAAATACGCATACAAAAAGTGGGCCTACCTACCTAGAAATGATTACGCAGATGCACATACGGTAATAAGCTAAATATAAGAATATGGTTCAACAGAAATCGGTGCTGTTTCAAATAACAAATATTATTGCTACAGGCTCAATTAAAATATAAAATATGCTCACCCAATATAATAAGATAGGCAGTGCCTGTCATTTGACTTGATGAAATGATGGCTGCACAATAGAATCGTCCGGCGTCTGCCAGTTGAACGTTTTTAATGACCAAATCACATCCGGATGAATTGTCGACGCTGTAACGATCTCTATCAACAACGTTCAGTATTGTTCCTGGACCTTTGAAGACAGTCATCGGAGTTGAACCAGGCACATACTTCAGCCAGTCAATTCCGTTACAGTTTCTCGATGGAGATGAACATTTCAAGGTTACAGTTGAGCCAACAAAGCTCAACGTGTTCTCAGGTCCTTCCAATTGACTTTGTTGTGCACCTAAAAGAAAGTGTACGGAATTCAGATTCCGAGTGTTAGGAAATTGTGTGAACGTGTTGATGTGAAAGCATAATGTTATTGCTTATAATTATCACCAGGGTTGGATGAAACATGACTTCAACTGGAATTAGATTGGCCCATCTCTCTCGCTCTATTAAGCAGTAATTGGCCTTTTGCAGATAACCCAATTTTCAATTCAATTCAATCCGTCTATTGAACCCAATGTATGGAACATATGGATACAATAAGAACTCAGACAACCCACCTTTGTAGGGAAGAAATCGCAATTGTTGGATCCTATTTGTAAGGCGCTCAGTGGCGGTGTCACCATAGGTCGCGAGAGGTCTTATTTAACTGACCTACCTAGTTTACTGTTGACCCGCCTTATGGTCTGCCAGAAAATTATCTGCAATTTTTATTATCTGCTTTACATCAAATTTCTTCAACCGGCTGACCCATGACTATGACTATGACCCAGACGTGACATACTGCATTTGTTCAGCTTCCGATGCCACTGAAGGTTTTATTCTAATCTTATCGCTGGACACCAGCTTATCCAATAGCATCCCCTCCGACCGAAATTTTGAATTCTTTTGCTATGGAGACAAGATAGCGGATATAGCGATTATTACAACAATAGAATTAGGCTAGATTAGCTAGTCTAATGAAAGCGTACCTTAGTATTTATTATTTTATTTAGATTGGCCCAAGATGGTAATGGATAGGCTAAATAGGCCGACAGCAATTTACGTATACAAAGTAGCCTAATTGTGTAAAAACTTAAACTTGAGGTCCGGCAATGCAATAAGCAACAGAAGCCAAACGGATCAGTGCTTCTTTTATTCAATTCGCGAGTAGTAGCCTAACCTACTCTTACCAGCATAATTCAAGTAGTTCTCTGCGCCAAAACCGCATAAATTTCAAGTCAGAACACGCCACAAAGCCATCGACTACACTGTACTGTCAGCTTTTTCAATTAATATAATAGCCTACGAGGAACTGGGCAGAAGCCTTAATACAGCACATTAAGAAAGTAGCAAAACTTTCTTACAAATCCAGTTTCAAATGGCGAAATATCGCTTTTATAAATGGCCACGAATATTGGTACATCAATATTTAGGAATTGTGGTAGCTTTGTGCTTGAATGCCTCTTTTATTATAGCAAACTCCAAAATGTTCGTTTACGGATAAGATTACGATCATGAGTCATTTCACATTAATTTGTTGTCGAATAGGTGATCCTATTAAGGGCGACCTCGTTCCCCTCTAGGTCTGCCCTTTAATTCTTAACATAATGCTTGCACATTTCATTTTACCATGTTGGTTTTTGGCTAAAACTGAATGAGTGATGAATAACACATATAATTTTTCAAAATAGACCCAATTACATTGTTCACCTCGGATTACGCGTTCAATGAAGATAGTCACACGCACAGACACACACACGCGCACACACACTTTAATGTCCAAATCTAGTAAGCAATTAGTTCTGCCCTTGTGCCAGTCCCAAGTCTGGATTTCAGGAGGAGGCGATGCCAATGATCTCTTGTGCCGCTAAACTGAATCTACTACTTCTGGTACAAGCAAGCAATTAAAGCAATCACCCTACTTACCAGTAGCGGCGCTAGGGGAGAGGGGGCTGGAGGTCAGTGGTGGCGCCAGGATTTCAGTTTGGGGGGGCTGAAGCCCCCAAATCGTGAATTTTTCAATGTAAAAAACCTCGGATGGCCTTTTTTTAGGGGGGCTGAGCCGCTTGTAGGGGGCTTAGCCCCCCCAGCCCCCCCCTAGCGCCGCCACTGCTGGAGGTTAAGCCCCCAAAGGCCTTCCATTTTTTGCCAAATGACTAAAGAAAGGTCGTCAGAAATTGTGGCGGCTGAAAACGGAATATTTTCCTGAGATTTCCACCAAATGACTAAAAAGGTCGTCAGAAAGTAAATTTTCCGCTGGAGTTCAGCCCCTCCCCCCAACTGAAATCCTGGCGCCTCCACTGCTTCTTACAACAAACTGAACAAAGCGCATTATAATAATGTACTTGCCTGAAAATGAAAGGACGATGACTATTAAGAACAGTTCCATCATCTGAAGAGTTGTAAAACTTCGCGTAGCATAGGACTACCACTGACCACAAGTCAAAAGTTAGTCAAAGGTTATTTACACACATTGCTGTGATATAATAACAACGTCCATCAATGAAATCGCCAATTGATTCTAATTAATTATCTGGTCTTTTGACTATCTTCAGTTTCCTTGCTCAGTACTCACTCTATATAGCATATAGATGTGCATAATAATTATGCTCAGTTTATACAACCTCAAAATCCTAGCGTACAACGATGATTTGTCATTCGTTTTAGCAATGAATCCGCTTATAGTAATTATGACAATCTGCGTTAAATCCGGTTGTTGCCATAGCCTCTAGATACATTTTTTCGCTGGCCTTGTAGACTATGGGTTTGACCAATTAGGATAATATTTATATAAGAAAACTTATTTTATGATCAATGATTACATCATTGATCATAAAATATTCTAATGAGATCCATCAAAACAACTCTACTACCTCATCTCGGTATAAAATTGGTGACTAAAGCAACGGAATTAGGGCCACTGATTTTTGATTTAGCTTGTTCCGGGACGCCCACAGCCGCTCGATATACTGCGCTATTAGCAATAATAATTTACCCTAGTCATTTTGCACGCCGATGTAGCCTATGCATCGAATGTTGCGTCGGCCTAATGTAGGATACAGGCCTACAGTCTACTGCAAGTAGTCGGTAAAAGGTTAATTGAAGTCGAACCATCGATAATAAATGGACCCGTTTTTGACATTTTAATCAACTTAAAGAAGAAAACTCATTAAATTTAAATTCCTGAATAAACACGCTATAGGCTACATGCATCCAGGTTTCATAGGCCATTAATTTTATTCGGTGTACGACGAGGTACTAGAACTTTAAGTCGCTTAAACATGTGCATCTATCTCCACTTCTGCTGAGTTGATGCCGGGCAACATTAGCCTACATTTGGGTTAAAGTCTTCAATACAGTGCAAACCTAGGACACTGACATGGGACAAATCCGCTTTTAACAGCCCATGTTTGTGCTCAGACAATTGCTGCTGTCAGACAATAGGTCGATCATAATGGTCTTCAGGGATCAGCAATTATTGCTGAGCCCTGAAGACCATTTCGTCAAAAGCTTTGGAAGCGGGAACTCATGGTAGGTCTGCGTAGGAAACAAAGACAACGAGAGGTACGGTAAGTAAAGTTTTCAATACATTAATCATTAAGCACTGTTCAACATCCGATTCCGAGCGATCAACGTAAGAAAGAAGAATAATAGGTTTAGGCTTTTCGTCATTGTATTTCAAACTTAATCGTCATAGGCGCTACTCCCACATTTCTACTTTCATGACCGATGTCCTGCGCTGGCTTCCTGTTGCCTCTCGCATCCAATTCAAGATAAGGCCTACTGATATTAGGCTTAATAACCTGACAAGGACAAGCTTCTAAATACCTTTTGTGACTTGATACGCAAACGTTTCTCCGCAATCTCTTCCCGCCCTCTATGGTCTGCCTATCGACAATTATAATTGATCCCGTAGTTTACCGTATCGGGCAAATGCTACCATGGCCCAACGCCTTTGCCATTGTGGGCCTATGAAAGGACCTCTGTTCCTGTGGTGTCATCCTCATCCCTTCCCTGTTGAAGTCTTTCTTATTTCCTCGGGACTGTCACGTTTAGAGCACTTCTGAACAGCTTGTACTGATAGAGTAGACTTCGCACCAAGTTGGATAGCACCATTTACTTTGATGTATCATTTTTCATCTCAAACAAAATGCAGTAAACCTTTCACCACATACCAGAACGTTACAAACGAAATTGGGGCGGAATAATATTATTATTCCTCGCAAGAGAATCGATGAAACCTTCGCTATCATGCCATAAGAATTTCTCTGTACATTCTATATAATCTAAATAATAATTGTCTCTCGCGCTACAATGTTGATTAAGGTCTCGACTTTTTCTTTGGCTTGACTTTCGGTCTTTGTTCGAGCGACTGATATTCGCTGGCTTCTCTGTCGTCTCCCAAACTCGCGTAGGCTGACTCCTGTTCCCCAGCCTGTAATAACGAGCAGAATCATCTCAAGACCAGCCTTAGATTGTTGTGCAAATCTGATTGTGATGCATTTATGTTCAGATGTAAATCAGAGGCAAACGAAGAATAATTATTGAAAAACTAGGAGAAAAAGACCAGTCCCATAAACTATAGCCTAGTCTGAGATGCAGCATGAGTATAAAATATAAGCGACCTAATTTACTTAGCCTCGGCATATGAAGGTGGCCAGTTCTCTCCCTCGTCGGCTCATCTTGCCATCGACCAACAACTTATCATCCCATATTCTACAGTTTCTAAAGTGGGCTTATACATACAGGCTTAATGTGAATGTTAAGACAAGACTAGTTAAGAAAAGACTAGTGTCACGACCGTTGGCTCAAGTGATAGGCTATTCGGGTATCCAAGATAGATAAAACACTACAGTTTATCTAGAGATAATAGTAAAAAAATGAATACATTCATTGAACGCAATTCATTGCAGTGTTGTACTACGCAGCTCGTTATCCTTCTGAGATTTGACAATGGTTCCGGACGTCTAGACCCTATACAATGTTGATACGCCAGACAAAGTTTGATTAGACCAACGTTTTGTCTGCTTATAGTAAACTAGATGTGTAACCCGGCGTTGCCCGGGAAATTTAGTGTTTCAAACACTACTCCACTGTGGTACCCAACGTTGACCGCTAAATAATTTCGGGTTTTCGCCAACCCTCTACCCCACCCCGCTTCCCCAAAAAGCAAAACGTAAACCGCCCCTGCGGGGCGCTACGGAAATTATTACTGGGTTTGTATGACGTCATTCGGGCTGTAGACTCCTTTACTAAAGCTCGATACTGTTTACCAACGCGTGAGCGATGAAATCTGTTTTAAAACGCTTCTGTCTTAAAACGCTAATAACTCGAGTTCTAAAGTGAAATTTAGGGTTTTAACAACTACTCCACTCTGGTACCCATCGTTGACTGCTAAATTTCGGGTTTTCGCCAACCCTCCACCCCACCTCGCTTCCCCAAAAAGCCAAACGTAACCCGTCCCTGCGGGGCGCTACGGAAATTATTACTGGGCGGGTATGACGTCATGCGGAGTAGACTCTTCACCAAAGTGCTAGCGTTCTCATTTATTGATGAAATCTGTCTTAAAACGCTAATAATTCTTGTTTTAAAGTGAGTTAAAACCTGAAAATAGTTGCGATGACCTTATAATTTGGGTAAGAATCGATTGCAAGAATTTTTATAAACCGACGCTGTTTCGTTTCCGAGCCTATTCTGCAGGGGAGAGTCAAAAAGCGTACAAACAAACAAACATATGGAATTTCGGAATTATAATATAGATAAACGAATGTCTTACTAATGTAGTTCCTTTGTTAGTAGTCGATCGACCATTGTCTAATCGTTGCTGAGAAGATGGATTCATCTCGTGATTCTGATAATGGACAACGCCATCTATCACACACAACAGGAAACTATGTGGCCGCAATATCTTTCATGGCAACCTTATTACGCCATGATTTGAGTCTCTTTAGAGGAAATTTAGCTATGTGTTTTGAATATTATACTGTTATCTATATCTATAAGGAAGGATGTGACTATGTTTGTATGTGTGTATGTATGTGACTTTGTCCAGAATGCACGCTCACAGTTTTTGAGCTTTTCACTCCAAACCTTCACTACTGCGTAGGCCTCGGCACGAGACGCAAAGGCGAGGGGTTGGCGATTCTCTACCACCATAGGGGCCAGGGTGGGGAGCGAAACCCCCAATTTTTTTTTTTTAAAACGCAGCTATTTTTTAATTTTTTTTCCTAGATAGAGGTCCATCAGAACCCCCCGGATCAGTGGTTGGCAAATCTCCACCACCAGGGGGGGCAGGATGCGGGGGGTCAAAAACACTGATTTTCGCTAAAAAATTTCATTCGCTTGCCACGCATAATTAACCGTTTTAGAGGTGTCTAAAGTGGAGTGGAGGGGTGGGATGGAGGTGAGGGGTGGAGGTGGTGGCGTGGGGTGGCGTAGGGGTCGAGGGGGGGAGGTTGGGGATGCGGTGGGGGTTGGGGTGGGGTGAGGGAGTGGGTTGAGGTGGGGTGGAGGGGTGGGGGTGGGGTGGAGGGGGATGGAGTGGGAGGTAGGGTGGGTGGAGTGGGGGTGGTGGGGGTGGGAGGGGGTTGGGGGTGGAGGGGTGGGGTAGGGTGGGATGGGGTGGAAATTTTCGTCAAACCCAAATTTCTCCGGTTGCCTACTGGTATAGAGGTCGCAGTTTGGTGGGGTGTTGTGTAGTGGGGTTGTGGCCGGAGCGGATCGAATCCTAAATTTCCCGGGCAACGCCGGGTTCCCCAGCTAGTATAATTATATAGGTCTACGGTTTTATTACTGAGCATAATAATTGCACATAAAAAGACAATGAAAGTATAACATAATTATAGCGTGAAAGACATAAAAATATATGAAGCCATAATTATATGCAATCAAGACCTACCTTACCTTAGTCTTAATGTTATACAGAAGTATGCTTTACAGATATTTTCCGTTGGCCATTGAAGCGCGATGTATGATATAAAGCTGAATAAACAGTTGACTATAATCATATCTCTGTCTAACAATGTGTTATTGTGAACATGTCTGGTATACCTTGTAGTCTTAGATCTCTTACCTGGTGACTTTTTGGCTGACCTTGGATCAACATATAGGCATCTGAGCCTGACCAAGATGGCAATGACGACCGTTGCTAATAGGATGGCGACGAGAAAACCGATTCCAAAGCCAATTCCAAGTCCAATTCCAAGGCGATCTTAACCACAATCATAACTAAGATTTGTAACCCATGATAAACATACCACATACACAATGCATACAATTAAGGCAATAATTATGACAGGCTTAACAAAAGATGATCCGTAGTTTTATTTATCATATGCCTAGAGGGCATCACGAATTGGGGGGGAGATACTGCTTTTCCCATAAGAAGTCCTTTTTCACTCCCGAGAAAAATAAGATTTCTGCAACGTTATTTGCTGCATGCTTGCTGCATCCGCTAAGCCAATCTGTCTCAGTTTGCTTGCTGGTTTTCTCAACATAATTGGTCTTTAGTTCCTCTTCGACCTGGATTCTCTAATTAATTATTATGAACAATTATGTTTTGTGCATTATTGCAGCGATGCAATGAAAGTCACTATGTTGTCATGGATCGAAATGTAGGCTATTTACAAATATTCAAATCTCCATACACTACAATTTTGCAATATAAGCAAAAGAATAATCTTAGAGCCTGTGAATTTGATTTAGGGTGATTAAGACTAATGAACTGGTCTAGCTGACGCAGGTTCTGTGTAGTGGTGAGATAACATTCCGCTGGATTATGCGATATGACGTCGAAGTTTACAGCATCTAAAGCGCATGAGAGTGATATACAAGGCTCGAACTGCTTGCACAATCAACCCAAACCTTACAATCAATTCAGCGTGCATATGAACAGTTCGCTGAGAAAGAGAGAGAGAGAGACAGACAGAGACAGAGAGAGACAGAGACAGAGACAGAGACAGAGAGATAGAGATAGAGAGAGAGAGAGAGAGAGAGAGAGAGAGAGAGAGAGAGAGAGAGAGAGAGAGAGAGAGAGAGAGAGAGAGAGAGAGAAAGAGAAAGAGAGAAAGAGAGAAGCAGAGGCAGAGGCACATGCAGAGACAGAGACAGAGACAGAGAAACAGAGACTGAGAGACAGAGGGAGATGGAGAGAGAAAGACAGAGAGACAAACAGACAGACAGACATACAGAGAGAGACAAACAGAGTCTTTTAGTTCTTCCAGAGCACAACCTACAATTGGAACATTGTTGAAATGAATTTCTGAATATTATTTTTGAAGCAAATAATTATGGGCTCTAAAATGAGATAATCAAAAGCGAAGTGACCATCTTCAACCGTTTTATTCACCTTAGGAATTCAAAACTGGAGAACAAGTTACAGAAGACAAGAGAATGGCTGTAGTGCAGTGTAGGCCTACCTGTGTTTCTAAACTGGATCTCACGAGATGTGACATTGTGGTTCTTGCCCCTCAAAACATTCATTGCAACGCATCTGTACTTCTTGGAAGAAACATCGGTCGTAGTAAATTGACTGCCAGACTGATTCTGAATATCAGTCCAAGTTCCACTGTTTCCCATTTCCTGCCATTTGAAAGTTGGTGATGGATTTCCATTTGCCGCGCAGGTAATGACGGTCCCAGGATGATAATTAGAATGCGATGGCGTCAAGGTAACATTCCTAGGTGAATCTGAAACAAAAGTTTTAGACACGGATCTTAATCGGAATTAAAATCGATTTTGCGCCAAATCCTCAGTAAGTCATCATTGGTCCACAGGTCAAAGCAGCCGAAAATACAACTTTAAGCTTGCTGATTGATCTGCAAGCGCTTGTGGTACAGAGAGAGAAAGTCTAATGAGTTCGGTGTCGCGGGCTACTCTGTAAATTGTCTCAGAAGGACGGGACGACCACAGCATCACCGCTTTTCTAAAAAAAATACGAGTGGGTGAAATAACCAAGTTATCTTGGGCAACGAAGCGCAGAAATCTGAGACGCAAAGCTCCTTGAGATACATGCATGTAAGATGGTGCATTGTCTGGTATAGACAGTTATAATGCATGCTCATCAAGATCTCAAACTCAAACAAATTCTGCTTAGAAAACCTGTTGTAGATAGCGAGGTGATAAGTTGAAGAGATGAATTTCAAGTAGGACGACCATAGCGATGGTAAGAGCCCGGTAGAATAGTGGTTAACACGCTGGCCAAGAGTGCGAGAGGTAGTGAGTTCGAGCCCCCGTTGGGCGGATTTGCTTTGTAGGCTGCCATCGGCGCCGTGTAATTACAAAACTGTCTGTTCAGTTAGTAGTTAAGTTTAATTAAGATTACTGTATAACTTGTAAATGTAAAGCGCAGTGCGTCTTGCAGGTTTTTGATTAAAGAAAAGATATTATTATTATTATTATTATTATTATTATTATTATTATTATTTTTATTTTTTATTTTTATAATTTCAACCTTTATTGAAACATCACTCAAGCTTAAAACAAAAAATCCAAGAACAGAAATGTGTTCAAGCGTAGAGTGCATTGTTCTCGTCCCCGGGGTGTGGTGAAAATGTTCCTCTAAAAGCGACGGCGTTGAATCGCTGTGTGCATATTGAAATTCTCTGGAAGAGGAAGACAATCTCTCTTGGATCGCCGGAAACAGTGGCACAACGGCGGCCTAACTATTATTATTATTATTATTATTAATTATTATTATTATTATTATTATTATTATTATTATTTCTTATGTTTTCATAACTATTGGTAACATAGTGTTAAGCATTACTACTTAAGTGTTAGTTCACTGCTGTCTTTCTGGTAATGCAAATGTATAAAATAAATTGAGTTTGGGTTTTATAGAATCCTTAGTTAAAATGAAGCTGAGTGAAGCTCCTTTTCAAATAACACAAAGTCAATCTACTCCATGATCCATCTTTTGGCTATTGTGCTTGTGAGCTGGAGAAAACAATGAATCTGATCAATTTTTTAAAATGGCAAACGATGATGGAAATAAATTCGATCAAACATTGCAACTGAACATCTGCGGAAAACAAAGAGAAATGCCTCTCTAGATTTTAACATCATGAACAAAATACTCACATAGAACTTTGATGGCCGGCGTTTTACATGTGGTATCGGGAATTTTGTTTGTAGCCAACCCTACAATTGATGCTCCTTTGTCACCAGTTTCATATGCAAAAGAAGTCTCACAAGTGAATGATGGAACCTCTGGTACAGAAGCGACAACCGAGTGAGACCGACTTAAGGTTTTCCCAGTTTTCACAGAGCCCGGAGCATCTGTCACTCCTTTCCAGTTCATCGATACTATATTTGTTCCGTTATATGACACAGCACAGTTCAACTGTACTCCATCTCCTTCAATCGTGCCATTCAGAGAAACGGTAACTAACGTACATCTTGACTGAGTCTCTACAATAGCGCATCGCAATAAAATTATCAAAACGTCCGAGCGCTATCACAAAGCTCTTGCAATCATGAATACCAACAGCCAGGTTCGGGGGGGACGACCTAGCGACCTGACGACATTTTTCATTTTCGTCCACCAAATTTCTGACGACCTTTTTTAAAAGTCCTTTTTCCTTTCGAAATCTTCCCAAAATTTTCCATGTGAAAATAGGTGATGGCCTTTTTAAAGCATCTACCACTGTCGAAATTTACGATGCTCTTTATGAAATATTGGGGGACAACACCATGGACCGTTTCCCACCCTAACATTGAAGTGGACCGCCCCTGTCCTCCTAAGTTCTCCGCCCATGTCTATACATACTCGGCTGACGTTCCAAACGTTACCTGTGACTTTAAGATTCGTGTATTGGCCTATATAAATCCAATAGGATCTAACATGGGGCAGACTTAAAATTTGAGCCACGTCACCAATTAGTGCACAACGCACACATCTTTATAGGGCTCACAAATGCACAATATCAATTTCAGATGCACTAAAAGAAATACATACAATGTAAGAAATTATTAATCGCGCGATTATCAAGCACCCAATTATACTGTTAATGTACATGCATAAGTATATTCAAACAATCATACATACATACTTACATACATACATACATACATACATACATACATACATACATACATACATACATACATACATACATACATACATACATACATACATACATACATACATACGGTACATACATACATACATACATACACACATACATACATACATACATACATACATACATACATACATACATACATACATACATACATACATACATACATACATACATACATACATACATACATACATACATACATACATACATACATACATACATACATACATACATACATACATACTTACAAACATACAAATAGAATGAATTGATTTCGGTCGGATTACTAAAAAAAGGTCATCAGCTTTTTTCGGACGGGAAACTGAAGAAACACCCCCAAAATCAAATCCTGGCTACGGCCTTGACACCAATTATACATATGCTGCTTATGTAATTACGGAGCGCCGCTGAGTAGAGGCGCTACATAAATTTTCGAATGAATGAATGAACACATAAAAGGCTCTACAGAAAGACTGGAACTGTTTTAACACACTTAAAAATTATTTCCATAACACTCTTGAAATAACAAATTCATAAACTTGATAAAATTACTTACCCAATATAATAAGATAAGCAGTTTTTGTTATTTGACTTGTTGAGACGATCAAATACGCAGTTGAACAAATGAATCGTCCGGCGTCTGTTAATTGAACGTTTCTAATGATCAGATCACATCCGGATGAATTGTCGACACTGTATCGATTTCTATCAGTGACATTCCGTATTGTTAGTGGTCCTTTGAAGATAGTCATCGGACTTGCACCAGGTATATACTTCTGCCAGTCAATTCCGATACAGTTTCTAGATGGAGATGAACATCTCAAGGTAACATTCGAGCCAACAACGCTCAGTGTGTTCTGAGGTCCTTCTAATTGACCTTCTTGTGCAGCTAAAAGTAAGCGACAAATAAGACAGATGATGAATGCTAGATCAGAGTTTAGTGTCAGAGCTTTAATAAACATTTTCCCAGGATTTCGATAAAATAAATGGCAATTATGATCTCTGCAGAATTTCCAATGGAAAAATATATTGGCCAATCACATTTGCAATTTAAAAAATGACTATTTTGCTGATGATCGACTACCTTTGCGCAGTATAACCTGTCGTTTGCAGTCTCAAAATACCCTCTACAGCGTAGGCCCAAAAGTTATCTCTCAAGGTTTTCTCACATAATTATGTTTTCCACAAATAAGAATGTTTTGGTCATGTTTCGCAGGCTTAAGGGTAGGCTACTGTATCTCCTTGTCTAATTTACGAGAAACAGCCAGTGTTCACAAAAAGATTTAAAGCAGAACAAAAGTTACGTCACTTTTAGTGTAAGTTTACCCAGCAGATGTCTTTGGACGATTCAAACACATGTCTCAGTAAAAGTGTCAAAAAAAGCGAACTTGTCAAGTCACGTTTCAAATAATCATAAAAAAATTGACATGCTTCAAAACTTGTGTTCCATGTGTCAACAACCAGTGCCCACATTTGCTTTGAGTCTCTTTGAAAAGTTCTTAGTGGCTTTGTTGATGTGTTCCATGGCCAAATTCTCTCTGTATAGGTTACATCAACTTCAATGCGACCATAAAAGCTCTTATCGCTCTTCATTTAGACCGGAGATTGTGGTAGGACTATTTCTCCAGCTTAATAACTCCCCTTCGTGACAATCCATCGAGTTTTGGGGTCATTGGTTCTTGTCAATGAAACCAGTACACGACAATTGACATTGGGCCAATCCCATTGCATCAAAGGCATAGACCTATGTATTAAATTACTGTTTTCAGTAACTGTTGTCACTGTTTTTCAGAGTGAGCGACGATTAGCCTATAGGCCTATCGTTATCTACATTCCACAGGACTTTGCTCATGTATATTCTAAATGCACATTTTTTCTGTCATTGATACTTTTTAGAAATTAGAAATTAGAATTTCATTGCTTTAATGACGATATTATTAATCTGACAAATTCTTTATTTACGAACTTCATTGCCATCTTGCTGAGTGACTATCACAGTCACGCGCAGCTAATTAATAGGCTACCATGTTTCTCTTCTAAGTATTGCTAATTTAGTGATTGTCTGGCAATATCCCCATCAATTTTATTTTATTACTGGCTTATGTTTTGATTGACAGGTAAACAGCCGGTAAACTCGATAAAAGTCATATAACTTTGTTCTGTCTACTTCTTTCCAAAATGTTGGCAAAAATCCTACTGTGTTACTTGTTGACTACCTCTGTGATCCATATAATGACAGTTTAGTAAGTCTATTAGGGCCTATTATTATTTATTCGAACGACCCAAACACTGAATGAATTATAGATCATTTTAATTGCACCTTCTAGTTCTGGTACCTTGTTGTTATTCTGATGTGGGCCTATACATTTTAACTGCTGTTTGAGCCATTATGTTAATTATGCGTCATTACAAACAACTTCGTTGTCAAATAGATGACCCTATAATCCTTATTAAAGGGATCGGTCCTTCTGAGTCTGCCATTTTTGTAACCTTAAAACATACTTGTACACTGAGTCCTTAGAGTTAATAGTATTAGATCTATTAGGAATTAAAACAGAATACAAGAAACGAATAATTGAGTGAATTATCACGAGTTACTTGCCTGTAAGAGAAAATAAGATGGCGATAACGAGAATTTCCATCCTCCGAGAATAAAATAAATATGACAGAACCGTAGTTGGCTGTTAAGCTTATAGGTCTACGATTAACTTATGGGCCGACTGATGAAAAGTTGCTAACACGTCCTGGTACCCGACACACGAGGCCTAATAGTATGGCAATCCCCAGTTCTTTCCTCTAATAATTGCTTGGTCTGTTTAAGCTCTCAACTTCACAGTCCACACAGCTTATGACTATGCTGCGATGCCATCATACTCATCAACTGAATCCGGTTGTTGTTGTTTCTGGGTTCTTCTTACCTGCTGGCCGTGAAAGACAGGGCAATATAATATATGCATGAATAATTATTTTGTGTACAGGCAACATCAGGCTACATGCAATTATTACGTCACTGTCAGGTCCACATCCTCGTCTAAGAATCATAACTAAAGTAAATAGCTGACTGGTGTGACAGCAGGCATGTACATCTTCTGACAAATATCTAGATCAATTTCACGAAAAGTAGGCCTAATAAGTAAACCTTCGGTGGAGTGCGCTGGTGACGGTATTTCTGGGATCGTGTTGGGGCAATAAATGACGGCATGGATCAAAAAGCAATGGGTCTTCGAACCCTGGTTTTTAATTCAGTAGGTGAGAAGGGACACCTCAAAGTGATGAGATTAGAAGGATAGTGTGTGTGCGTGTGTGTGCGTGCGTGCGTGTGTGTGTGTGGGAGGGAGGGAGGGACAGAAAGAGACCGAGAAAGAGAGAGACCGAGACGGAGACGGAGACGGAGACAGAGGAGACAGGATGAAAGAAGGAATGGGGTGATGGAGGGATGGTTCGAGTGTAGGAGACACTTCGTTGGTGGAAATCGAATTTTGAGTTGATTCTGTGGCAGATAAAATTCAATTGATTTATTGTAACCATCAACCATTAAACAATTAGTCAAAGTGTAGCGTGCACAACATAATAGGATGGCAACAAGGATGGGCATGAGGGATGATTATCCCGCTTACCGGGAAACCTAATTACTTGTGCTAAATGTGTCATCTGAGCATGTTTCATTGCATCAATAATTGTGCAGCGTTTGACTCGTTTGAGATGCGGATTCTATTATTCTTCGAACACATGTAACGAATTTTAATGCGTCACACAAAATCCCATCTGAACCTGTTTCATGGCATAAATAATATTGTAGGCCTTATATAGCTTGAGATTCAGATTCTGTCTTATTCTTCGTATGTAACGAATTTTCATTCGTATCTACAAAACAATCCGCAGATGGAAGACTGCACAGAATCCGGTTGCGGCATTTAATGAGTCATCCTTAGCTGCTCACTAGAATATTAAAAGTTAGATAATTTCTATAGCAGGTCACATAAATCAATCGATCTTAAACCTAATTCATATCCTAAAGTGTAGAGTTAGGAATTGGTTGAGCATCGGCAATAAAAGAGACTTTTGTCAGTGCATCGTCGTTTGAAGATCATCGTTCTGGACTCCAAAGCGCAGTCGAAATTAACCATCCTAGTTTTTTTTGTAGAGTTCATTAATCTGAGACCTGATAAGCTAAAACGCAATAGATTTCCCTACTCCCATGGGTGAAAAATAGTGCGTTCACAGAAAAAAACCGTGCGGATTTGGTGATTAACTTGGACGCAGGCCTATTCTAATGTCAAACATTTAATCATCCGTGCACCACAGCAAGTTACAGGCAAAAATTGAGGGTGGAGAAAAATTCCTGGTTGAACAGTAACTAAATCTTTGGTGTCATTCTACAAAATGTCCCTTTTCGCTCTAATTAATTATCGCATGCATTACAATGCAGATTAAGGTCATCACTTTTTCTTTGGCTTTCCTTTCCATCTTTCTTCAAGCGACTGATACTTGACGATGTCTCTATCGTCTTCTAAGCTTGCGTAGGCTGCGTCCTGTTCTCCAACCTATAAGAAGAGCATACAACCTGGAATAGAATAGTGTTCAGATCTATCTGACTTAATCGGTGAAAATCAATAGCCAAGGAAACCTCATTAGTTGCCTATTTCTACAGACAGCCTATACAACAAAAACAGACAGGAAGACTGAGATGCAATAAAATTATTTGTATGAAGTGTTAGCGCCCTCATTTTCTTAGCCTCGGCATATGAGGGCGTGTGTGGCCAATCCTCTCCCTCGCCGTCTCATCTTCGCACAGACAGTGTACAGTCAATGTACTCATTGCAGCTCAATTGGCACATGCTGTCGAAACCCAAAAGCAGTGAATCTGTTGTGACGGGAAGTTGACCTCTCACTTGGTTCCAACGACCGCATTGATGTTTGGACATCATGTGATGTCAGTGGCGTAGCCAGGAATTTTGAGGGGGAGAAGTTGGGGATTTTATGGCCTGGCTAGATGTCCTTTCTGACACCAACCCAACAATATTACAGTAGCCTAAATAAAAAAGGAATAAAGTAACAAAGGGAATAAAGCAAGAAAAACAATTGTTACCGGTACTACAAGCAATTGTTTTGTTTTTCTTATTTAAATGGATAAATAACCTTTAAAACTTTTTTCCTAGGCCAATGAGGGTTTAACCCTCGAAACACCCCCTTGTCTGCGCCACTGTGTGGTGTCAATAACGACAACCGAAGTAAAGAAGCGATACGAAGCGCTACATAGATGTTAAGCGCGAAGATTTAGTTTAGCGGAGACCTGCGTCAAGTCGTATTGGGTTGTCTCAACATTGAAGAGAGATAGATAGCCTACATTGAAAAACTAATACAATACAGAGAGAAGTATAAAAATTGTGAAAATGTATTCAATGGTCGTAATTTCCGACAGCCTAGGAACAATGGACCCAGCCAGTGGCGGCGCCAAGATTTCAGTTTTGGGGGCCTGAGTCCTCGAGGAATACATTTTCCATTTAGCCTTTCATAGCCCCCCCACCCCCAGTCCTCCTAGCGCCGCCATTTGGCAATAGTTCCCGACGACTGTCATGTTTCTTACTCCAGACAAAACTTGATTTGGCCGAAGCAGAGTGTGCTCCTGCCACAATTGGAAAAAAGGTAACAAAATATGGCTTACTAAACGATCTGCTGTTCTAGGTATAGACTGATCCATAGATGATAATTGAAGAGAAGAAGTTCTCTTCTGCTGATCCATATCATCTGTGAAACACGAAACCATGACTGCCATTATAATTATTATTATTATCTGTCAATCATTGCACACAGAAATTATATCATAAATTACCTCGAGGCTCGTCCGAGAATATTATTACCGGCCTCGGCTGACACATGCACACGCGCGCCCATTATAATGGGTAGCAAAACATACACTGCAGTATATACATAAATGTATAATATAATCTACAGAGATGTTTTATTAGAATAAATGACCCAGTCTTAAACTGAGAACGCACGAGGTAGGCCTATTATTAATAATTATGATATGTATAAAACGTTTAATCAAAAATAGGCCTACTTTGCAGATCTAGGTGCAGTGGGTCGTATAATTATCTAAAATAGACTTAAACAGCGAATACGTATTTCGTGCTTGTGCTTGATGCCCTGTTACAGTAGATCCCTTACTTGGTGACTTATTAGCTGGCCTTGGATGAAATTCCAGGTATCTGAGTCCAAACAAGATGGCAACGACAGCAGTCGCTAATAAGATGGTGGCGAGAACACCGATCCCAACGCCGATTCCAATGCCAATTCCATAAATTCCAAGACGATCTTCCGAGCCAATACATGTACATGTAGGTCTAGTCGAAGACAAATCGTCACTGAATTCTAAATCATAAAACGTATGTGGACTGATGCAATTTTCCAGCATGTCATTAATAAGATATAGCCTAAGATGCCAATTGGAAAATTTCTGCCCATGGTTGGTGAAAAATTGATTTTATGTAGACGATGTTGGTTCCAGAATAAAATCTATGCTATGTTATGTTATGTTATGTTATGGCGCTAAAGGTTCACGTTGACACTTCTATTGGCAGTAATTATTTTTCTTGATGGTGAACAAGTGAAGAATCGGCATGGGCATAACAGTTACTATACCTGTGTTAATGAATTGGATCGCACGAGATATCGCATTGTAGCTTCTGCCTCTCACGACATTCTCCGCGACACACCTGTACCGCTTGGATGAAACACGGGCCATAGTAAATTGACTGCCATACTGATTATGAATATCCTCCCAGGTTCCACAGTTATCCATTTCCTGCCATTTAAAAGTTGGTGTTGGATATCCCTTTGCCATGCAGGTAATGTTGTTTCCAGGAAGATAATTAGAAAGCGATGGCGACAAATTAACATTCTTAACCGTATCTGAAACATATTTTTAAGATACGGATAATAATTGGAGTCAAAATTCATTCCGCGCTATTTTAAAGGATGCTCATTACGGTTTCATGATCTAAAAACTGTAAATCACAAACCAACACAGAGGTCTTCAAGTGCTTTTGAGCAGAGTCAGATTAGACCTATTCTGAGGAGTTCGTGTTAGAGGTTACATTGCAACTTATTCAAAAGGATGGACCAGGAAAAACCAAGTCGCTTTGTGCAATATTATTTTGTGACCAAACATGGAGAAAGATGTGGCATAGCCTGCAACACAGATATGCGCAGGCATTAAAATCTCAGACGCAATCCAATTTTACCTAGGCAGTGAGCTCTAAGTAGTGAGGTGAAGACAACGAATGATTTGGCTAAGAGTTTGAGGTGTTGAGTTGACTCATGTATGCCAATACGGATGCAGTGATTGGAGAGCCAACAACTCAGCTATGAGATCCACCCCATAGAATAGTAGACACGTCATCTAAGTGTGGCCGTTTCTACAAACGACTGGATATTGCTAGAGGTAATCCATACCAATGTCAATAGCAAAATAGCGAATTAGTGTAGTCTACAGAAAACAATAGACACGCTATCAGCTCATTCTGGTCAATTTGCAAATATTGATCACAAAGCTTCTGAATTAGTTCGCAATCTTCAACATCAGCATTCTACTGAACATCTTTTGCGAAGAAAGAGAACGGAACATTCTCGCCAGACTAATATAAGACAATGGCAAAATCACTTACAGTGGATTTTGATGACAGATGTTGCACACATGGAATTTGGAATAATGTTTGTAGCCAGACCCTTAATCAGCTCTCCATTCTCATGAGTTTCAAATGCAAACGAAGTTACACAATTGAATGATGGAACCTCAGGTGCAAAAGCCACAACAGAATAAGACCGACTTATAGTATTCCCATTTTTAACAGCAGCCGGAGCATCATCCACTCCGTTCCAGATCAGTGATGTTCCATCTGTTCCAGCATATGTTACTTCACATGTCAGTAGCCTTCGATCTCCTTCCACTGTGAAATCCTTATAGGCATCTGTCGTACATCTCGGATGATCTTCTGAAATGACGTATTATATTAGACAGAAGTAATTAAAGTATCGAAATAAAGAACTTTCACGTCATAAATTCTAATGACCATGCGTGTTCCAGAAATCTTTTTAATTTCATAGAGTTGTAGCCTACTTAGACCAAACATTCACTAGCAATATTTTTATCATTGTTAATTCTATTAGTGAAAATGAGTTAAAATCTCAGAAGAAATTTCCATTTTTAGCATATAGGCCTACAACTTTTGTCTCTACAATCATGACATGGATACGTAGGCCTATAATAATACATGTAGGCCATAGTAATCGTATATGCATAGCAGCATAGGCTGCAAACGGAGAGTATAATAAAAGATTTAATATTATCACAGATAATATTGCTAGTGTTTGAAAAAAAGTTTTTAACACAGACTCATTTGAAATAGCAATTTACTTACTCAGTACAATAAGATTAGCTGACTTTGTTACTTGACTTGATGAAATGATAGCTGAACAAATGAATCGTCCGGCGTCTGTCAGTTGAACGTTTTCAATATGCAAATCACATCCCCATCCAATGAAGAAAAGGTAACGATTTCTATCAGTGACATTGGTGTTCAGTATTGTTGTTGGCCCTTTTAAAATAGTAATTGGACTTCCACCAGTCATATATTTCTGCCAGTCAATTCCGTTACAGTTTCTAGATGGAGATGAACATTTCAGGATAACATTTGAGCCAACGAAACTCATTGTGTTCTTAGGTCCTTCCAATTGACTTTGCTGTGCACCTGAAATGACAAATGAAACTATTCAGATATTGAGTGATTGGCATCATGACAAACCTAATGTTGCCTAATGTGATAACATGATATTTTCATCTGCGGTGACGCCGCCAACACCAAACCTTAAAGTCTAAAGAGGTCGCTAAGATACCGACTGCTGTCGCCTTTGTTCATTTTAATTATATCAGCGACAGTTCAGAAGCCTTAATAACCTACACGTGCATCAACAGCGAAGATGAGCAAAACTCGCTAACAAGGGACTTTTCAAAGAGGGTAATATTTTCAAAGAATATCTATAGGTCAATTAATTTAATTTTGATTTTTAGGCGATAGGGTAGCTTTGTTTCTGAAGACCTCTTTCAAATGCCTTATTTAAGATGATTTGTAGATTACGAATATGATTAGGCCTACTAGTCATTAGATCCTTAGTTCGTTGTCAAATAGGTGACCCTATAGCAAAAGCGACGCCTCTATCTCGATCAACGTCTGCGTCTGTCCTTTGAATCCTTAACGCATAATTATTTGTGGGCTACAACTGCAATAATATTTGGCGTGTTAGTTTTTGGCTTTGAAATGAGCAAGTAAAAGAGTGAATGAAATATGGTGATGACAATGATGATGATTGTAATGTACTTGCCCGTAACCGTAAAGAGGATGACAATAACAAGAAGTTCCATCCTCTGACAATTTTAATGTAACTGCGTGTAGCAATGTAGCATAGGCCTACTACAAACTCAAATTAACTATTTAAGCGTAATGTTGGTTAACGTTGTCGGGCAATTTATTTTCCTCGTCAATTGACTCGAATTGCCTGGCTTTATCACGGTTTTCAATTCTCGGTGCTTACTCTAAAGCCAACAGATATGAACAGGTTAAGTTTCTATAAGGGTATCAGAATCCGAACTTACAGCGATTTTTCATTCGTTTCAGCAAAACACTCACTTAATAGTTATAAAAATTTGCTCCAAATCCGGTTGTTGCTCTCAAGCTATTCTTAGCTGTTGACCTTGTAGCCTCGTGACACAATAATAATTTATTATTAAACATAATATTATTACATCCAGCAACTCAGCTATGCTTCCTCATGTCCAATTTAAGTCACGTACAATTTAAAGTCCTGATTTATTTGGGTCTTGTTCCGAAGTATCTCTGTGATTTTACACTTCGCTCCCTTTCTACTTCGCTGCGTCCTCTTAGGTTCTCTGATCGGCATGACCTCTTAGCCCCCAAATTAAGAACTGCCATGGCTCAATCCAGATCATTTGCCTGCATTGTTCCCTCCCTATAGAATGGGCTTCCCCATCAGTTCGCTCTGCCATCCTCTCTGGTAGTCTTTCTCTCGTCTAAAAACTTGCTTGTTTTCTCGGGGCTGAACGCTTCTGGGAGCACTTCTGAAAGGCTCTTGCTGCGAGAAGCGCTTTTTAAATGGTCAGATACAATTTTATAAATGAACTATTGCCCAATGCCCATGGTTCCGGCATTCGCCGATTTACCAACGCTATAGACTATAATTATGAAAATGAACATTAGACCTAATCGGCAGTCAAATAGTACTGCAGTAGGCTGTTGAACTGATGGTAACGTAGCCTATTGAAAGATAGCTCAACTGTTCGGTTCCTTTCGTTTTAGGGCTTAGAGCATAATGACACATTACCATTTGGTGCACACAGATATTGTGCAGTAGAGTGCAAAATAATGGTCACGGTGAATTTTTGTATCAAAAGCTTGAGTTCAAAGGCAGAATATTAAGAACAGACGCATTTATCATCGAGGTTCTAAATGTAGCCAACATTTTATGCAGTATCATTAGTGCCTCAGTGCGAATAAATGTGACTTGGTCCTAGCTTTGGAGTAGGCGAAAAAATTTGAATAGGCCTACAATTTTAGTCCTGATAATAATATGGTTTGAGACTACAGAAGCGTCCCCTATATCATTGTTTAAAAATGTTTAAAACTCCACCCTGTAATGTTAGCATCTTAAGCTGTCATCTCAACAGAATTTCCCATAATTTAATTGCAGAGATACTTCAATGAACGTCCCGCTTCCCATTATTTAATTTTTTTAAAATCTCCACACTGTAATGGTAGTAGGCCCTATTTTAGGCTGTCATCTTAATAAAGTTTTCAATGCTGACAGTCATAGTTTATGATTTCAAAGTGTCGCTTCCCACTCGCTTACGATTTTTTTTATTTAGCCTACTCACTGTAATGGTAGTTTTTAAGCTGTCATCCTGATTAAATTGTTCATGATTTCAGTGCTCATATACTTGGTCTGAGACTACAATTGGATCTAAAAGCAATGTCGCCGACCCTTGTTTTTTACTTTTGCACTGTAATGATGGCATTATACCGTCATCCTAAGAAAATTGCTCGCTATGGATAAACATTGGATAACACTGCAGAAATTCATAATGTTATTTATGAAATATTTAAGATAAGAATATTCATTAATAGACCAGTTTCTATCCGCGTTTTGTTTTACATACATGGTATAATAAACAAAGGTCCATCATTTATAATAATTTTATAGTCAATCATTGTCAAATGTTTTAAAATGGCAAAAACCAATATTCCTAAATTCAATATATTTCTGAAATATTGGGGAAGGATATAAGCATCTTCGTCCTGCACCACACACCTTGGAGGATACCGTTTCCGCAGTTCCGTCCTAATGAGCTCAGTCCATTAGCTAAGGTGTCAATTTTTCATGCCATGTGCACGAGTGCCAATGACATTATCGCACGAAATCCTTGATGGCGTTAGTCCTGGGAGTGTATTCTCTAGGGACGGAACTAGGACAGCATCGCTTTTAAAGTTTGGTGTTCGGACTCTTGTGAAATGCTGAAGGACAAAAGGCAAACGGGAAATGCTGAGAGTTACAGAGTGAAAGAGAGTGAGACAGAGGTAGAGACAGAGTTACAGAGATAAACAGAGGCAATGGGCGTATAGAACAGGCGGAGAAAATATGGTTTTAGGCTTAAATGTAGACTGCAATTTTTAAGGGAGAATAATATTATTGAAGAATGATATTGTCGAACGATTTATTGATAATAATTATTATGAGACGCTTATTGCGCTTTCAGATTGACTAAATCTGAAGTTTATTTGCAGACCGCCTTAATTCTGAAATGTTGAGACAATTAATTTTTGTGCTAATTGAATGTGAGCTTTGAACTTGTTGCATTAGGTCTACATAGATTGCACACAGACTTTGATACAGGATGTATATTTTCTTTCGTTTCAGTAAAGCATCCGCAAGCTGCAGACTTCGTAGAATCCGGCAGATTGATACAATTAACCCTCGGGCTACCAAGGGGGGTGGTTGCCACCCCCCCTAGGTTTTTCGCAAATCAAACGCGTTCCGTCTGGAATAAAATTTTGAAAAAAATTGGTAGCTGTAGAGGGTTCATTGGGACACATTTTGAGCCAAAATTTTTTATGATGCCCCCTACCGTTCAAAAGTTACACCCGATATACCAAAGGTACCAGAGTGGTGGATATCCCCCCCTAGAATATAGTCTGTAACTTTTCCGCCCTTTTATATTAAGAGACACAAATTATACCATTCTATAGAGGGAATGTGGGGCTACATTTCCATGCTCACTGAGTTGTCTTTTGACAACCGGAAGTGCTCAAAATAAATTAAAACATATATAAAGGTGTTTTATTTTCATAAAATGTTCATGTTTTTTATATTATAACTTATCCATAATTTATTTTTTAATAGAAATAAATTATGCCATTCTGTAGAGGGCATTTAGGGCTATTTTTGATACTAAATAATTTGGAATTTGATGACCGGAAGTGCTCAAAATAAATTAAAATGTATAAAAATGTTGGGTTTTTTTGCAACGCGAACCGATATGTCTGCGTAAACGTTTTTCAGCAGATATAACATTTTTGTTTGTTTGTACATAAAGCAGACTTATTACTAGTTTTTATTGTTGATAATTGGACTTTGTTATATGTAAACTATTATTGTATATATAAATCATGTTCAAAATAAATAAAATCTAATATATTCCCTATGCGTAAGCATACGTTTTCGTGTAATCGACGGGTGCCTATGGTAAAAAATTTATAATTTCGAGGGGCATTCATATTGTCTAAACCTAAATATACCATTTTGTGCATAAATGAATGCTGAATCGAATGGTGTATTACAAGTTATGATATCCCAAACGAAACCCAAAATCCAGGGGGGGGGTGGTAACCACCCCCCTCTTGGTAGTCAGTGTTACAAAAAAAGCTTGGTAGCCTGAGGGTTAATGGGCCATTCTTCTTCTTCTTTCGCCTGACTGTTAATCTGTTTAACCAAACAATAATAACCCATATGGTTTCAAAATTATTGGCTTTGCAAGGCGTCACATGCCATCTAAGGCCTTGCACAATGCCCATGATTACACTGTAGTCCGCGTTAGCTACATCGGTAAGAGAGCTGGCGGCCGCGCATATGTGGAAGAGAGCTTGCGAGCCCCGGTTTGAATCCTGAAGGTGGCTGTTTCAGAGTTTCTAAATCTCGGGCTAACACAATCCGTCCACGGGGACCTAAATGGCGTGGCGTCCATTCAAAATGGCGAGCGGTGGTGAAGGATCTCACCCTCAGGGTCGAGGCCATAAGACAGCCGCTATAGAAAAATCCATAGATGTAAAAAACGATGAAAAGAAAATAAAAAACGGTAAAAAACGTCGTTTTTTTCGAAATAATAAAAAACGACAAAAAAACGATAAAAAACGGAAACGGAAAATAATTTGCCTTTGTTACATCTGAAATTTCATTTTCAGCTTACAAACCTTAATTGCTTATGCAATGTTATTAAGAAACTGCAAATAACACAACTTTATTATTAGGCCAAAAGAATTGGTATAAGTAACATTAATCTACCACAGTTATTTTTTCTTATAACTTTCGTTTAATAAGAAATTCGGACAAATTAAAGGTATTGAAATCTTTTCAAATTTAAATTGTAGACATAAGCCCACATTATAAGTTTATGCTGATCGACATAACACAATTAAAATCTAACCAGAAGCAAAAACCACATATGTTTACTAAATTATATATTGTACATTATTTTGTGCTTAAAATTGCTACTTATAAATATTAATAATTATGCCCAAGAATTTTATATCAAAATAACTCTTAGAAATTTCATTTCTTGTAGGGATCTGCTACATGTATTTCTCAAAATTATGACTTAAACAATTACATAAAGACCCTATAGTTAGCTGCATCCTTGAGAGTACGGTGAAAACGTATGGAATATCATAAAAAAATTAAATTAAGGAAAATAATATTAGACAGTAAATAATTAAATAAAGTTACATAAAAATCGAAAAAAACGATAAAAAACGATGGGAAAAATAAAAAACGAAAAAAACGACGTTTTTTGGGAGAGAATAAAAAACGAAAAAAACGTTTTTTACAACTATGGAAAAATCCAATTACACGTAGCCTACATTTATTGTGTCTCATTTTATGCATAGGCCTACAGCGGCGGATCAAGGACCAATCCGGCCATGGCCTCTCCCATTTAGAGATTTGCACAGAACGCGCTCCCCCCATATTAGTAAATGAAGCTTTCAATTCACCAATTCACGCGGCCGGAGAATATAGGAAGAGAGAGAGAGAGAGAGAGAGAGAGAGAGAGAGAGAGAGAGAGAGAGAGAGAGAGAGAGAGAGAGAGAGAGAGAGAGAGAGAGAGTTGCATGTGGCTAAAAAGGTCATAATATTTCAAACAACCAGAGTTGCACGGTTTTTCATACATGTTGGGGAAAGACTTAATCAAGGTCGATCTATTTTCATTTTTTCGGCGAAGGGCCAAAGACGAAATCTTTTGCCTTCCTTATAACATTTTGCATCCACCCCTGGCGTTCACTACTACGGACGATAGACAAAGAATGGAGCGACTTTTCGTTGCCAGCAAAGGATGAACACAATTATTTTATTCCACGAATATTATACCGACGTGAAAGTCAGTCCCTCGTATCTATGCTTAACTGAATGACCTATGCTAAAGATGTCAGTGTCCCCTCCCATCAGTCATTGACGGTTTAGGCCCTATCCTTTGTTTATGCAGGCCTACCAATGTGCCGTGCGCTACTTGGTTTTTACATTAAACCAAAATATATAAGCTTACACAATTTAATATTTGGCGTCATTCTACTAGTATTTCTAAATATCGCAGGTATTACAATGTAGATTATGCCTTTGACGCTCGCTTTGGCTTCGATTTCAGGCTTTCTTCCAGCGACTTGTATACGATCGCGTCTCTGTCTTCTCCCAAACTTGCGTAGGCTGGCTCCTCATTCACAACCTATAACATAGAGCAGAAGATTGTTCAGATGTCTGCCTTAAACTGTGATATTACTAGCGAAGAAAATCCGTATTTTTGCGAACTGATAAGGGTTTTAATTCGTTTCGCATGATTAAAGAGTTTCTTAACAGAGGATGGAATAAAAAAATACGTTGAAAAATCGTCTGGAGATACGAAATATTGACGGCGTTATAGGCTATGCATGCAACATCCGTTCATTTATGCCAGGCTACTCGGTATAATTTTTATAGGCCTACTTAGTATATAAAAATACAGACCTACATATACCAAAGGCATACGAATCATGAAATAGCTAGAATAATAATGTTATTATTACTAATAATGATAATTATAATAATAATAATAATAATAATAATAATAATAATAATAATAATAATAATAATAATAATAATAATAATAATAATTTTCCTTTTATTTAACAACCCGGTTGACAGACCGCAACCGCAGTTACAGTGTAGGTCTGTAACAGTTAGCCTATTCATTGAAACATATCACGAGAATACAAATCACAGAAGACATGAATCTTAACTAGGCTTAGAGACTACTAACAAAACAGACAGCCTGCAATACAAAATATCGGAAAGGAAAGAAGAAAAATTAATAGATGGAAAAGAGCAGGGCTTTTAAAAGAAATTTTTAGAACTGCACTACTATGAAGTTTTTCTAGTGTGACTTTGACGCCGAAAATTTCTGACGACTTTTTAGTCGTTTCTGAAAATTTTCCCCAAAATGCGGCGAAATAATCTGATGAACTTTTTTCTTTCCCCTCTCCCAAGTTTTTCCAAAATATGTCGCAAATCGGCGGTGAAAAAAGCTGATGATATTTTTTAGTTGTTTGTCAGAAAATTTTCCCAAGTTTTTCCTGAAAATGTCCTGCACAAATTCATTTACAACTGCACATTTTGTGTAGAACTGCACGTTGAAAAAGCCCTGGAAACGAGCAGTAGGGTCTACCATGAGGTAGTCTGAAATGCAATGTGGGTACGAGAATGTAAGCGACTTAACTTTCGACGTTTATCTTCCAGCCGGCAGAACACATCAATGTACTCAATAGGCCATTATGTCTTTCTTTCTCCTCCGTCAAGTGTTCACCGACGATGAGGCTCTAACAAAACTTCTCCATTTCGGCCGGTCTCTTGCAAGTTCTATTGCCTTTCTTAGTTCCAATACTCTGTCTTCTATGTCCTCCAGTACGTTATCTATCCATTTCTTCTTTGGCCGTCCTCTGCTCCTCGTTCCTTTCACTTCTCCGTGCAGCGCCTTTGCCGGCATTCTTCCACTCTCCACCCTGATCACATGTCCATACCATGTTAGTCTTCTTTTCTTTATTCTTTCCACTACTGTTTCAATAGGCCATTATAGTTCAATAATAATGGTAGACCAATTATATAGGGTGGGGAAATCCAACAGCTGTGATTCTGTCGTGGCGGGTCATTTGATCTCTTCACGCCCTCTTGACTCATACACTCCAAACTGTGAGACAATATTATAGGGCCTACTGGTCTTATCAACAGTAATTCTGATTGTGTGTGGGTCTATTATTTCCTGCTTCCTTTCTCATCCCAACGATCGCATAGAATTATGATGTTGATAACGATTACGGAAGTAGCCTAATAAAGCGATGCGAAGCGCTACATACAATTAAGCACGAAGATTCAGCGTGAGAAACTGGCAAACTCGTGAAAAATGTTAATTAAATTATCGTAATTTCTGACCGTTTAGAAACTATGGACCCATAGTGTTCAACGATTTGGTAATAGGGCCTAGTTTAGCGTAGCCTACGGACGTCAGCAGGCTACAGGGATTTTTAAAAATAAATCTGTAGAACTGCACAACCAGGAAGTCTTTTGGTGCGGCTTTGATCGGCGAAAATTTATCGTCGTTTCTGAAAATTTTCACAAGAAATGTCGCAAATCGGCGATAAAAAAACTGATGGCCTTTTTTTAGACATCGACTTGAAAACGTGTTTTATTTAACCTTCCTGCTTATTTTTCACTGCACATGTCCTTCTTATTCCGCGGTAAACCGGCGTGCAATTAGGCCTACTTTTTCTAATAATTTCCACTCCACATAACTGCTTTTAAAAACTGCGCATGTGCATTTACAACTGCACATTTTGTGTAGAACTGCACGTTTAAAAGCCGGGCTTTTAAAGCCCTGCGTCAGTATATGATTCCAACCCAAGACAAAATCTGATCTTGCGCAAGGTGTGTCTGAGCCTAGAGGCTATTATAATCGGAAATAAAACATAAAATATGGCTTACTAATGGAGCTCCTGTCCTCGGAATCGTTCGATCCATAAATGATAATTGACGATACGAACGACTCGTCTGCTGATCTGTGAAAAATGAAACTATGGACTGAGATGTGATGTTTCATTAGAATAATGATGATAATAATGATAATAAGATTGTGAAAGTACGAAATATATGATAGACACTTGGCTACTGCAGGTTTAAACATCTAAATTCAAATATCAGTTGGGTAGCCAGGAATTTATGATGGGGGGCAGTTGTTTTTTCGCTGGCCGAATGCCCTTTCTGACACCAACCCAACAGTATTACAGTAAATAAAAAGGGAATAAAGTCACAAATGGAATAAAGTAAGAAAAACAGTTGTTACTACAAGCAGTTGTTTTGTTTTTTCTTATTTAAGTGAATAAATAGCCTTTAAAAAAACTTTTCCCCTATGCCAATGGGGGTTTAACCCCCGAAACCCCCCTTTGTCTACGCCACTGTCAAATATGCACTTAGCCTAGTTTCCTCTAATATAACAAACAAATTTGCATATCGTGGTCCGCATGTCACTGAAGCACGGCAAATAGACAACGACTGTGTATCTCGCTCTTGTGGTTGATCTCTTACCTGGTGACGTATCGGTTGGCCTTGGATGAAACTCAAGATATCTGAGTCTGACCAAGATGGCAACGACAACAGTCGCCAATAGGATGGTTGCGAGAACACCGATTCCAACGCCGATTCCGATGTAATATTCTGAGGCAGAGTGGTATTCCTTAAGGGGCTCTAAATCATAAAGTGCATGTGGACTGATGTAATTTTCAAACGTGTTATTAATAAGTCATAATAATTATTTTATGAAAGGCAGTTTTCAATTGCGAACAGGCCTAATATTAAGAATAGTATCAGATAGATATCATAATGGGCCTAATGAGATACATGTAAGTAATGTAGGCCTGAAGTTTGGTTTATCACGGTTTGCAGAATCTGACAGTGTGAATTGATAACTAGTGGATGACCGTATTTACCGAGGAAAATATCATTAATGAAACATTACTTTTTGCAAGCTATTATTGCTTCATCAGCTTTGTTCTATCCACAGCTATTAGATTACGACCAGGTGATAAAATGAATATTCTTTGTTCTTGTGAATTCGGTTTTGTTGAACACTCGACAAATATTTCAGTGCTTAAACAGACTGGAATCACATCACCTTTCATTTGAATTCATATACCTAACTTATGAAGCGCATGCCTGCTATCGATACGGTTAAAACCAAAACCCATGATTTATTCAGGTCAGTTTGCAAAACACAAAAACGCTGAGGTGGAGAAAGTTCTCGGCGATTAGCAGAGAACTTACCTTTTGAAAAGGCGTCTTATAAAATGGTTAAACACATGCATAACATCTAATCGAGATCTAGCAATAATTATTGGAAAAATACTGCACTTTGTTGGTCAAAAAATTGCTTTATGCAGGCCTATTACATGTATTTATGGATTATAGAATAAAATATGTGGCTTGAAAGAATGATCATGTTGAAACTTTCTATTCGCAATGATTATTTTTGTGGATAATATTAGGCTATAGGTAAAGAACTGGACAGGGTTATGACTGTAGGCCTACCTGAGTTGTTGAACTGGATCTCACGAGACGTTGCATTGTAACTTCTGCCTCTCACGATATTTACTGCAACACAATAGGTTAAAACCAAAACCCATGATTTAATCAGGTCAGCTTGCAAAACACAAGAACGCTGAGGTGGAGAAAGTTCTCGGCGATTATCAGAGAACTCACCTTTCGAAAAGGCGTCTTATAAAATGGTTAAACACATGCATAACATCTAATCGAGATCTAGCAATAATTATTGGAAAAATACTGCACTTCGTTGGTAAAAAATTGTTTTTTGCTGGTCTATTATTTATGGATTATAGAATAAAATATGTGGCTTGAAAGAATGATCATGTTGAAACTTTCTATTCGCAATGATTATTTTTGTGGATAATATTATAGGTAAAGAACTGGACAGGAGCATGACTGTAGGCCTACCTGAGTTGTTGAACTGGATCTCACTAGAAGTTGCATTGTAGCTTCTGCCTCTCACGATATTCACTGCAACACATCTGTACCGCTTTGAAGAAACATTGGTCATAGTAAACTGACTAACAGACTGATTCTTAATATCTGTCCAAGTTCCACAGGTATCAATTTCCTGCCATTTACGAGTTGGTGATGGATGTCCCTTTGCCAGGCAGGTAATGATGGTTCCAGGAGGATAATTAGAGAGAGATGGCGACAAAGTGACATTCCGAGCCGAATCTGAAACATAGGCTATATTATTATTGTTGGACATAGAATTAATTGGAATAAGAATTTATTTAGCTCGATTTCAAAGGAAACCCATCAAGGTCTCTTGATCTGAAACTGGAAATCACAATACAGCGGACAGGTCTTCAGAGCAGAGGCAGACAAGGCCTGTGTTAATGAGTTCATGTCAGATGTTGCTTTGCGACTTAACCCAAAGGATGGACTTATCACAGCAAAACTATGCTATGTCGTGAATATACGGAAGGGGCGAAAACCTTATCACCTTGTGCCGCAGGAAGGAGAAATCTGAAACCTGTGATGGAAAAAGACGGAGACGCAAAAAGCTTCTTAAGATAGAACAGTCAAACTTGTTGTCAAGTTATCAGACTCAATCCAAGTTTGCCTACGTAATCAACTGTAAAGCGAAGCGAAGTCTCGGAATGATTTTCGCTAAAGAGGTTGAGAAGTTGAAGAGTTATGGTCATAGAGACGCAGCGATGAAATACACCTGGATCCAAGGCCATAGCCAGGATTTGATTTTGGGGGGTGTTTCACTCACTAATTTTCCTTCTTAAAAAACTGATGACTTTTTTTAGTCATCCGGCATATTTCGTGGGTGTTTTCATGGTTTTATTTCATGGTTTCTACATCATGTGCTCGTAAATGCATTATATTATTTTCACATTCTCCATTTCGGGGAGTGTTCAAACACCCAAAACACCCCCCTAGCTACGGCCAGTGGCGTAGCCAGGAATTTTTTCATGGGGGGGGCAGTGGGGTGGCAGCTTAAAATGATGGGGTGGCTACCGTTGGCAATTAAAGCGCGCATCGGCATCGCGAGCCGTACGCACGATAATTGAGCAATTGAACAAAACACTGAAAAAAAGTAGTCAGGAGTGTCATGACATCATTGACATGATAGCAGGGCGCGGTGGTTTAGTGGTGACGTCGTTGCCTTGAAGCCGGAAGGTTCGAGGTTCGAATCCACCTCCCGTCGCGCGTAGGGACCTTGGGCAAGTCCTTCACTCGCAATTGCTCAGCGCTTCGGGGTGAAACTCCGATGCAGTGTCCGCTCTGCAGTCGGGAGCGCCTCTGAGTAGTGAGCTTGAAGGGGCGCTATAACAAGTGCACATACAAGCAATGAGCAATCACATAATTGACATGTCTTAACGACGTTAACGTGTCTTAACTCAGTAACTGAAGAACGAAGTAATTTCAGTAAAAGTCACAATCACAAAATAGTAGTCGTAAGTGAATTTACAAATATATTTTCTTAATTTGTCTCAGTTGTCTTAAACCGAAGCTACATGTACAAATATCAGAATGTGAAAAAAATTGTTGTCTAATGATCAAATGTCTAAATAATAATTGGCAGTAAAAATTTCACAAATTTAAAATAGATGTATTATACTGTTTTTGTGGTTAGCAGCAAAAACGTCAACAAACGTGGTCATGTTGAGAGCCTTGGCTGAGTTTTTATTCTCAATTTCTCACAAATATTAAATTTCACTCTCACTTTGAAAAGCACAACCAAAGGCCATTAAACAATAAACACATGCAATAAAACGTGTGTACGCACATATTAATGACGTAGGGTATATTGCCATAGACTATGTATTTTTAGATTTTGAATGTATTACAGTATTGGACATAATACGCATGTCTGTCCCACAGTGCACTATAGTGGCCTGTCCCACTTTCCCATCACCCACCCTATAAGAAGTTGTAGGGCCTACAGGAAGTTGTATAAAAAATAAAATAAGTCAGAAATTATATAACATTCTTTAGGCTATCACTCGTAAAAGTAAAAAGTAAAACAAACGCAGGGATTGGGGGGGCAGCTGGGGTGGCAGCCCTTTCATTTGGGGGGGCGGCTGCCACCCCGTGCCCCCCCGTAGTTACGCCACTGGCTACGGCCTTGCCTGGATCCAGACATATTTGAGATCCTAAATTCATCAAGATCCCACAGTATCTTAGATCCACCACCTCAAATGTGAAATCCGCCAACTCGAGGGGTAGGCCTAGACCTGTTGTCTAATTGTATCCTGTTCTACCAATCGCCCTCGCGCATGGTGCTAGATACATTCTATAGGCTTAATTATACTAAAAGAAAACTTGGGAATATATCAGTCATAGATTCCTCAGGTAGGGTTAAGTTTTAGAATTGTAAATATATTAAAGATATGAAGAGGCAGGTTAAATTAATGAGCAGTTTAGTCACTGAAAGGGTGGCAAAGAGATGCATAATGTTGGTTTCCTTTTCCTGTGTTTTGCTCAATAAATTTAAACATTCATAGACTACAGCGATATGCTTAAGCATCGCAAATAAAGTTTCAGTTCCCTAATAGCAGTCTTTGATCAAATGCAACTACATGACTCTGCTGCTAAGAAAGATACATGGGCTGAGTCGAGTTGATACCTTAAATTTAATCTAGCACTTATAATACCACATCGCACAAAGTGAATCTAACCCCGTTGTTTGTATGTGCACTTGTTATAGCGCCCCTTCAAGCTCTCTCTCTACTCAGAGGCGCTCCCGAATGCAGAGCGGACACTGCATCGGAGTTTCACGCCGAAGCGCTGAGCAATTGTGAGTGAAGGACTTGCCCAAGGTCCTTACGCGGCGAGGTGGATTCGAACCTCGAACCTTCCGGCTTCAAGGCAACGACGCCACCACTACACCACCGCGCCCCGTTATCATAATCCACTGAAGAGAAGACCTTCTGCTGGATAATCATGGCCGGATTAAGGCATGTCCAACATGTGCCGCCGAACAGGGGTCCACCCTTTAGAGTGCCCCACACAGAATGTTTTTAATAAAAAGGTCATCAACTTTGGAAATAATCGGTATATTCTACAAATTTTCGACCAAGCAACTAAAAAAGTCATCAACTTTTTGGGAGGGAAATAATCGGTATATTCTACAAAATTTTCGACCAAACGACCAAAAAACGGTCATCTGAATTTTCGGCCTAAGTTCCGCAAAAAATTTCCCGAACATGGCCCCCACATTTCTTAATCCGGCCCTGTGGATAATGCATATAGGCCTACAGTAATCTGTTGAAAACAATAGAAGCATTCATCAGCTCATTCTGGTCAAATTCGAAGAAAATATCCGAGACATATTAGTATTATGTGTTATCTAATCTAATCTTATCTTATCATGATCTTCACCAACTGCATTCTATTGAACAACTTTTGAGAATAACTAGAACGGAACCTTCTCGCTAGACTCTGAGGTAGCCTAATGATAACAAGAATTATTTCTTACACAGGACGTTGATGAAAGATGTAAAGCAAAAGACATTCGGGATGTCTTTTTTATCCAAACCTCCAATCGGTTTTCCATACTCATCGTCTGTTTCCATTGCAAATGAAGTTACACAAGTGAATGATGGAACCTCAGGTGCAGAAGCCACAAAAGAGTACGACCGACTTAGAGTGTTCCCATTTTTAACAGCAGCAGGAGCATCATCCACTCCTTTCCAGATCATTGATGCGCCATTTGCTCCACTATATGTTATTTCGCATGCCAGCTGATATCTCTCTCCTTCCACTGTGTTGATCCTGGACGCATTTATCGTACATTTGGAATGGCCATCTGAAATGACGTCGTATATCATGCAGAAAATAAATAAATTATTAAAATTTCACAGCGTTCAATAATAATCTTTTCGAGTCGCACATCCAGATGGCCAAGTTCTAAACCTTTTTCTAGACATTCACCCATACATACTTAGATGCATGAAGGTATATATAAGGATTAACAGTATATACATGATTACATATGTACCGGTTGTGTCCTTGTATATGTGTATATATATATATATATATACAGGGTGCGCCAAAAAAGACTCCCCTAGGTTTTTTGCCAATATCTTGGCCAAAAGTAAGAATTTCGAAATTAAGTTTTTACAGGCTTAAAGACAATTCATATTTACAAAACAAACAGAGCAAAAGTTATACCACTTTTAGGGAGGTCACCCACCGTTTTTTGACGATTCAAAAACGAAACGCAACATAAAAGTAACCAAAAACCCAATCTAAATATTCTGGCCAATATCTTGGCCAAAAGTAAGAATATCGTAATGAAATTTTACAGGTTTAACGACAATTCATATCTGCACATGATGGTCTAATTCCATCAAAATATTTCAAAGAGAGCATAAGCTATACCACTTTTAGGGAGGTCACCCACCGTTTTTTTGACGATTCAAAAACGAAACGCAACAAAGAAAGTAACAAAAAACGATTTTATTCTCATCTCAAATAATTGGTATCAAATAGCCTTGATATTGACAGATGATCATTATTATTACTATTAAAGGAAAAAACAGGGTGCCAGCGTAGCTGCGCGTCACTGAGAAGACACAGCAAGATGACAATCAAATTGGTAAATAAGG
Organism: Lumbricus terrestris; assembly: GCA_949752735.1. Taxonomy (NCBI): domain Eukaryota; kingdom Metazoa; phylum Annelida; class Clitellata; order Crassiclitellata; family Lumbricidae; genus Lumbricus; species Lumbricus terrestris. The sequence continues at coordinate 42,177,665 of OX457046.1, read as the reverse complement.
AATCTGTCAGATTAATCAACAGGTCAATCAAGAACTTTGCAAAGAGACTCAAAAGAAGTTTTGGCACCGGTGGTGGACACATTGAACACAAGTTGTGAAGCACTAAAAAGTTCATTTGACGGCAGTTATTTGAGATGAGACTTAATAAAATCGTGTTTTTGTCACTTTTTGTTGCGTTACGTTTTTGAATCGTCAAAAAAGTTGGGTGGCCTCCCTAAAAGTGGTATAACTTTTGTTCTGTTTGAAATATTTTGATGAAATCTGGCCATTATCTTTGTTGGTCTCCCGCGGGTTCGGATTGAGAAGTTGGAAAGGATCCATCGGGCTGCCGCACGACTTATTGGGAGGTTCACCAAGTACGACCATGTATCCCAATATATGCGTGAGGTCTTGCACTGGCTTCCTTTCCCGCAGCGCATCTAATTTAGGATTGCATCTTTGGTGTGGCGATGCTCATCAGGCTGTGCACCCTCTTATCTGTGTGAGCTTTGCCTCCCTTTTTCCACTTGCATAGGCCGCCGCGCACTGCGCTCTGCTGTCTATGGTGACTTAATGGTTCCTTTCACTCGCTCTGCAACAATACAGAGGCGTTCGTTCTCTGTGGTTGGTCCAACAACCTGGAATGGACTTCCCTTGACCATGCGACACCTCCCAAGCTGTTCTCAATTTCATAAACTGTTGAAGACTTTTTTCGCTTGATCTCGGTCGGGAGCGCCTCTGAGTAAGTACCTTGAAGTGGCGCTTATAAATTACAATTGATTGATTGATTATGTGTACCGGGTATATATAAATTGTCTTTGAGCCTGCAAATTTGATTTCGAAATTCTTACTTCTGGCCATGATATTGGCAAAAAACCAATTTTTTGTGCGTTTCGTTTTTGAATCGTCAAAAAACGGTGGGTGGCCTCCCTAAAAGTGGTATAACTTTTATTCCGTTTGAAACATTTTGATGTAATCTGGCAATCATGTGTACATATGAATTGTCTTTAAGCCTGTAAAAATTCATTTAGAAATTATTACTTTTGGCCAAGATATTGCCAAAAAACCTAGGGGAGTCTTTTTGGCGCACCCTGTACATTATAATATTGCATACACAATACACACCCTGAAGTAACGAGCCTACACAGATGCATAGCCTCAATGTAGTCCTATAATGTATATTCATCATAGATTATACATGGAAAGTACTATTAATGATACTGACGGTCGCAACTGAAAATTTGGTGGGTCCTCTGCTTGAACAAAATTTCAAAATTTAATAACAGTTTGTAACATCGAATCACTTAATAAACATTTTTTACCAAGAATAATAAGATTGGCTGATTTTGTTGTTTGGCTTGATGATAAGATGGCTGAGCAAATGAATCGTCCGGCGTCTGTCAGTTGAGCGTTTCTAATAACCAAATCACATCCAGAAGAATTGTTGACACTGTATCGAACTCTATCAACAACGTTCAATATTGTGTTTGGTCCTTTGAAAATAGTAATCGGACTTGAACCACGGACATATTTCTGCCAGTCAATTCCGTTACAGTTTTCAGATGGAGATGAGCATTTCAATGCGATATTCGAGCCGACTATGTTCACTGTATTCTCTGGTCCTTTAAACTGAATTTCTTTAGCACCTGCAATAATATTATAAATGAAACTATTCGGATAAAGAGTGCATTGCAATTTCGACATAATGCCACAGCATAAGCTTAGTATTTTATGTTGCCAGGATTCGGATAGAACGTATGGATATGAGACCCTTCTTCTGCATCTTCTCTCAGATGTTTATAATGCCATTGACAAATCGCAGGTAACTCTACTGGCTCTCTACGACGTGAGTACCGCTTTCGACACTGTCGATCACAATATTCTCATTCATCGGCTTTCTACTTCTTTTGGCATCTCTGCGCTGCCCCTTGACTGGCTCACATTTTATCTAGCAGACCGCTGCTCTTCCACTGTCTTTCACTCCACTCGTACCCCTTGGATCCCCGTTCCAGTGGGCCTTCCGCAGTGTTCTGTTCTAGGGCCCTTGCTCTATATCCTTTTCACTGCAGACATTGGCTCTTTGCTCGCTTCTTGCTCATTGCGAAGCCACTCTTATGCTGATGATGTCCAATCATATGCCCATTGCTTTGCTGTGGACGCAGCCAAAACTGTCCGCCTTATGGCCTGCGCTTCTGACACCCTTACTTCTTGGCTTTCGTCAAATCGACTGCGACTCAACTCTTTGAAGACGCAATTCATATGGCTGGGAACTCGCCAGCATCTGGCCAAGATTGACTTGGCTGCTCTCGCACCTGAGTTTCCCCTTGTAACCTTCTCTACCTCTGTTCGAGACCTTGGGGTCATCTTGGACCAAGAACTCTCCTTCTCTAAGCACATCTCTTCCCTGTCACGTGCCTGCTATTACCAAATTCGACAGCTGCGCGTCGTTGCTCGCTCTCTCTCATTCACTGCATCCTCTGCTCTTGTCCATGCCTTTGTTTGCAGCCGCTTAGATTACTGCTCCTCTCTATATGTTGGCCTCCCACAGGTCCGTCTGAACGCCTTGGTTAGGGTCCTTCGATCTGCAGCACGCTTGGTTGGTGGCATCACCCGGTTTGCTCACGTATCTGCCTTCATGAGGGACGACCTCCACTGGCTCCCACTGCAGCAACGCATTGCTTATAGAGTTTCGTCTATAGCTTGGCGCTGCATTCTGTCTCAAGCTCAATCCTACCTAAGTGAGCTTTTTACTCCAGTCTCGGTTTCTCTGGGCCGTCGTTCGCTGCGGTCAGCTGCCCGCGGTGACTTTCTTGTCCCTTT